>JADRCH010000703.1:595611-667832 GCA_019843965.1 Rhynchomys soricoides | reverse complement strand
TCTCTCTCTCTCTCTCTCTCTCTCTCTCTCTCTCTCTCTCTCTCTCTCTCTCTCTCTCTCTCCAATGTTTTCAAAGATACTATGTTTACTTCAATAGGAGACAATGTTTCAACTGCAGGAGGCAGGGCATTTTGTCTGCACAGCAAGACTGTCTATTGATGTTTCTCCACAGAAATGCCAACCAGAATAGTTACTTATGCACCAAATTATTCCACAAGAGCCAAGAAGGTCAGGTGAGAGACCACTGTGCCTGCTTCTAGAGTAACAAAATGAGAAGATGCATTGAAGAAGGCAGGAAGGAAAGAGTTGGCTACTTCACAGGAAGCTCCTGTAACCCCAAGCAGCGCATGTGCACAAACATAGGGAGAGGGAGATGGAGAGGGAGAGGGAGAGGGAGATGGAGAGGGAGAGGGAGAGTCTCTTGTACTGGACAGGGAGAGAGAATTAAGTTTAGGTTTTGGACTTCACTCCCACTACCAGGCCAACTATGGTGAAACTTAATGCCATGATCTGGGACAATAGAACAGAGTTAGGGAAATGTTGATGGTACGGTAGGGAAATGCTCAGACGGAGAATAGCCATAGGTTTTATCTTGAACTCAGTGCCAGGGCTGCTGTGCTAATGTCCAGTATCTGTTACCGAATGTCCACAAACAGAGCTAACTCACAGATGGAGCCCCCAGCACAGGCCCAACATCAGGCAGAGCCTGACACACGTTGGGTGGTATGATTTCCAATCCCTGGGTGTTGCCGGAGCATCCTCCCTTGCTCCTCACCACGGAACATGTTCTTGTAGCGGCGAAACTTGGGAGGATCCCAGTGTAGCCTGGACACCTGTATCCCAGTGGTGTAGACTAAAGTTTCATCTCCTGTTGCTGCTAATAGTGGCGTAGGCCTTGGAGCTCCCAGAGTGTAAATTGTGTGGCTTCTAGTGTAGGCCCTAAAACAGTTTCTATTTCCATCTGGATTCTCATGTACACATGTGAGCTTCACTGTTCACATTATCACATGAAGCTTGCCTTCTGGGCCCTTACCAGAGTCATACAGTAAGCCCTGCTTAAGAGTGATGTAGGCCTTTTGAGCCTAGTTCTTCAAGATTTTCTGAATTCCTTACACAAATAAGTTTGAGAGACTGTCCACGTGGTCAGCTGTGGCCCATGGTCTACAGATACGGTGATGGCCTCATTTTCATGTTCTGTGTCTGTAGCCTATCATTGCCCCCCAAATACCTAAGACAACAGACACATACTCTGTGTGTTCACCCCACTCCCAATTCTGTCTTAAATGGCCTGGGGAGGGACCTCCACACCTATGTTTCAATATAAAAGGCCCAAGAGATTCTAACAAGTATGGAGGATTAAAACCGTTTCTAGAAGTATCTCCCAGTACCTGTAAGTCTCTCCTTTGTCCACAGCAACTGGATGTTTAATGTTTCTAGCAGTTGCCCCTTTCCCAGCTCCTGTGCTTTCCTGAAGGAGCAATGTGTTGCGGTCTCCGCATTCACTTCTTGGCTGCCTGTCTGATTACTCCGCTCATTATCCCCCTCTTGCCTCAGACTCCCCATGATTCTCATTTATATTCTCCTATTTTTAGTCTGCTCTTTATGGCTCCTCTCAATCTTCAAAGCTCTGTACTAAGAACCCAGGCTAGAAGCAACAGCAGCTACACGAGGGCCATGTTCTCATGGAATCTGAATCCCCTGAAGTGGTTGAATAAGCAGGGAGAGAGAAGAGGGAAAGGGCAAAGTGGAGCTTCAGAAACAGCCATGGCTCCCCCTTGGTAGACTTGGAAAAAGGATTCCCGAAGGGGCAGCCTTTAATGTGGGTCTTGACAGAATGAGGAGGAGAAGCTTCGGGGAAAGGTTTTCTAAGCTGAGGGATCAGTTTATGCTAACCATGTGGTGGGGAAACAGAGGCAGTGGTGAGGGGTCTCGTGCAGCTGAGGCACAGCGCTGTGAATGGATGTTATAGGAGACAAGAGACCGACGCCAAGCCCTGGATGGATTTGGGGACAGCTCTAAAGGTGTGAGTGAGTGTGTGTGTGTGTGTGTGTGTGTGTGTGTGTGTGTGTAGGCTTTCCAGGGAACAACCCTTTATTACTCAGTGTGGCTTCCATGGTCAGGAAGAAGGACAGGCACCCACAGTAAATGAGATACAAGTCTAATCGCAGAGAGTGGGTCTACACAAAGGCAGAGCGATGGTCAGAGTGGAGGAGAGGGTTGGTGTCATAGTGAGGCACTCGGTGCTCAGCTCTGGGAACTTGCTATACGGATGTGTGCATACACACATACACATCTGAGTAGGGAAGTCAGGTAAGGTAGAACTGGGCAGCTAGGAAGGCTGATGGTCCCACAGTAACACTCAAGTAATGATTCAAGTGCGGTGCTTCAGGAGGCAAGGTCATGAATAAAAACTGGAATATAAGAAACTACCCAGCAGGCACTAGGAAGGTAGTAAGGCTTTGGTATAAAGAAAGAGACAAAAACCAAAACAAACAAAAAACAAAAAAACCCAGAAAACCAAAACACCAAACAACCCAGCATCTGTGTGTATATGCATGTGCATATGTGTGTATGTGTGTGTGCGTGAGTGTGTATGTGTATTAAATGTGAAGACAGCTGGGGGCCCTGGAGGAGTAATCGGAGGTTCTAACCCACTGATCTGTAATGTTAACGCTTACAGAGAGGCTCAGAATGAAATCAGTTGCCATGGCAAGATTGGCGGTCTTTGAGAAGACTCCCCTTTCAAAAGGTGCAGCTTACCACAAGGCTTTAGAGAGAACACTTTCCTTTTCAGAACATTAACCCGAGAAGTAACAGTGTGCCATTCCAATGGGGGTGTGATTAGGCCTTCTTCCTATATATTCCTCAGAGAGAACGTTTCTTTATGAAATGGGATGTTTTCCTCACCCTCACACTCTGACTCCCCTGCCCTCTGACAGACTAGGCAGAAAACCAGGAACTGCTTTTCGTGACTGGAGCAGCAGGAGCCTGGCTACCCAAGGTACAGGTCACCCCAGCAGGTTCTCTGACAGCTCAGGATATGAGGTATTCTATGCGAATGGCCTATGGTGAGGTCCGTGGTGTAAGGATAGCCTGGTTCCCACAATGTTCACCATAGCATTTTGTGTACCTGGTTTTGATCTAACCCAGGCAGCAGTGCATGATTATAATCCTAAGTCTGTCCAATGCTCATCTTCCAGCTCTCCCTTCAGTCTATGCTATGGTGGAACAGCCACTTTAAAAACAATAACAAAAAAAACCCGAATATTTCAATTTATTGCCAGCACTGTACTGCTGTGTTTTGAAGAAAACAGATTTAATGGTAACACTTCTTCAGTAGAGAGTTCTACTTAAACTTTTATTAATTCTTTGGGAATTTAATGTAGCCTGCTAATATTCTTCTTAGTTCTCCCCTAACTTCTCCCACATCCGTCTTTACCTCCCCATACCCCAAGCTTCGTCTCCTCTCTCCTTTAAAATATTTAATAGTCTATCAACTCCAATTTGTGCTGTCCGTATAGGTGTGGGGCTATCTGTTAGAGTGTGGTAAACTGGCCAGGAGCCACGCCCTCAAAACTGTCTCTCAGCTCCCTAGAAACCACCAGCTGTCCATCACTCTCTAGTCAGGGGTGAGGACTCATGGGTCCCTTCGCATTTCATGCTGGAATGATCACTGACTTGATATCATGCAGGCAACCACAGCTACGATGAGTTTATGAGCATAGTGATCCTGTTACCCTCCACACCTCCCTCTGGGCTTACTGTCCCCCACCCTCCCTGGTCTGCGATGGTCCCCACATGTGATGATGGAGATGTCCCATTTGTGGCCGAGAACTCCTTAAGTCTCTTATTTTTCTGCACTCCGAGAACAACTAGCTTTTCGCCTGGAATCTTGTAGGCAATTCTCTCAGCAGCCCCTAAGAACCTCCAATATTACTTTCCTGCCTCTTAGGGTGCCGAAACCAAGGGACACTGAAACCTGCCCTAGTTTCTTGCCTTTAGCAGACTTTAAAGACTTCACATTTTGGAGCTTACACTCCGAGTCCCCGCTAGCTTGTCTGTATGTAACTCCTCCTCATTTTCTTTTTTTCTTTTGTCCTTTTCTCGTCAGTGGGGATTTAAAGTAGAGCCTCACAAATATCAGACACGTGCTTAATATCCTTAGACCATTTTTATTATTTTGAGTTAGGATCTTTTTACATTTCCTAGGCTGGACTTGAACTTACTCTGCATGTAGCCTTGAACTCATGATTATCCTGCCTCAGCCTGTCTTGGATTTGGATAACAATGATCCAACAACAATATAACAATATTAGTTTTCAGCATTTGGGGTTAGTTTGGTCGAATCCGCCCAAGTCTTCACTTGGGTCTAGTAAAGTATATTGTGGGTGACCACTTGGCAATAGAAGTCTGAAAACTCTTAGACTATGATAGTGCTTTCTAAAATGTGCTTCACAAGAAGCCTTGTGGAGATTAATTACGGACGTATAGACTACACCACCTCCAATCACCTTTCTCTGTGCCTCAAGTCACCTTGCTTTCTTATCCTATAGATGCCCCCAAACCCTCTCCTGGGCTTCCTTCCTTCATACTTGGCCGGCTGGGAAACAAACTTTGTTTTGAGTTTCTTGTCCATGCAATGTGCATACTGTGTGTTGGACCAAACAGGCCTGGTTCAGTACCACTCCCATCCCTCAGACATTACCAACTTCTCCTTGCCATGACTGTCATGCAGACTCTATGTCTATAATGCACTTCTTGGGGAGCCCATCCCTACTCCTGGGTACCTCTGTTCTTCTAAGATCCCTACACCTTCAGGTTCCACTCCTGAGGGCTGTACTCACCACCCTGTTTCAGGATCGCCTCATGTAAGTGTCTATCAGACTCCCAAGACGTGAGTCCCAAGCAAACCGGTAGTCTGCCCTCACTCTGACCACCTCCTTCATGTCTATTGTTCACCTACTTTTTCTGTCTCCATCACTGAAACATCAAACCATCTACCAAATGCAGACTCAATGTGCTGCTCCCATATTCCAGATCCCCCCCAAAAAGCCTTTTACCATTTAGCCTATGTGGCCTATGAATACCTTTTCCTGACTCTGTCTTAGCTGTTTCCTCTACTTTGGTACAGCCTGACATCTTGTCCACTCAAGTGGAACTGCATTTATCACTGGAGGTCCAAGTAAGATGTCCCATCTCAGGTAGAATGTTCTGGAACACTTCCAAGTAGACATCACAGAACCCAGTGGCTTCACTCCCTGTCTTCCCTTGTTCTCCCATACCCTGTTCTGATGGTGACTGCACACTCCGTTGGCCATCTCTGTATCCCTAGTAAGGATCCAAGAGCCTGGGGCATATGAAGTACTTAACACAGCTGTGGAGTTCCTCCTGCCCAAACAGGGTTTGGATTCAGTCACCGTGTATCCCCAACTCAAGTGGCTTGGCACAGGCCTCCTCATTCCCATGGGCTATATTAGGACTAAACCATACAGGAAGAACAGGCTTTCTTTTGTTATAACAGAAATCCATTCTCTGGTCACTGGAGTAGGTGTCTCCAGTGATAACTTCAGGGCCCTGTTATACAGCAGCCTCATGCTTTGTGCTCTACCTTTGATTTCCTGATTAATGAGTGATCCATGAGAGACAGACACTTCACAGATGTGATACATTTAAAGGTCTTTTTTTTTGTAGACGTCTTCCAGGAATGACTGTGATAGGGTACTTGTGTATAGGTATTTATATCAGTGTAAATTGCTGGTAGGCTAATTAAGTAATACACTGTAGCGAATTATATCATCTTCCATGTTAAATCTGAATCATTCCTGGATGATAACATTGAGGACTAGGAAGTATGTTTCCTAAAGAAGTCAGAGAACTAGCTTAGAAGAATTTGGCAGTGAGACGCTTAGCTATTCCTGAAGAAGAATAAAATGGGCAGAGTCAAACCAGAGCTGTGACAGATGTTAACATGGGTCACTCTTATATGGTCAGCATGAGTCACTCTTACATGGCCAACTGTGGGGACTGAGTGTGAGCTTTAGTTGCCACTAACAAGTCAAACTGACATTTTAAAGCCCCAGTCCAATTAAAGTGAGGCTACAGCCACAGCCCTGTAGGACTTGCCAGTGGGAACGTGGACTGCTCCAGGCAACTATTTGCTGCTTGGCCCACAGTTACAGGCCGCCATCTACATCTTGTTTATGTCTGTGGAACATACTTTTGCTTTCCGGAAGAATTTTCACCAACTGTTAAACCGACACAAAGCTACCGCCTAGGAATATTCATTTAGAAACAGTGGAATACCGTCTGGAGGTAAACTCATGACTGGTTCAAAAATAATCACAAGCACTTTTCTTTTTTAAATATTTCCCATTAAACATGGCACACCACAGAGTATGGAGGAAGGAAGATCAGAAGGTCTGGATAGTCCTGACTGCCATAAAGCAGGCTGGGAAATAGCCATGATGCCAGGTGGAGTCCAGAGGGTCAGAGGGCCTGTTAACAGTGGCTCGCTCTATCTCATAAAGGGTTGCATTTGTGCATTTGGCTTAGGAAGAACTAAACAGACATCTAGGAGATCCAAGTGTCTGTGGGGAAGAACTCAGCGAGTGCAGACTCTGTTGATCGGACTCTGTTGGTCTCCCTTGAGCATCTCCTCCCATGAGGGGTGTCCTAGACTGGTCTCCCTAGGGTTTGAGGCATCTCAGATTCTCAGGAACCTTTAATCGCAGTCTTATTACCAAGTCTCAATTACAAATGTTCTCCAGAGTTCTAGCAACAATTCCACAAGCTACTATGAAAGAATGCATTATATATCAGTTAAAAATATATGCAAACCAAGCATCATTAGAGAAAGATAATATTCATGCAGAGTTTACAAACCGTGTCTTTAGGGTGGCCCAGTAAGTAGAAATATGGGGACCCATGCTTGTCACTTTTCATGCACATGGAGAGGCTGGAAGGTACCATTCCTAAAGGAAGGGGAGGAACAGCCTAGGACCAATCATTAGAATTAACAGAACAAGTGACAAAGACATTATTACTGTTAGAGTCAAGATTGCTTAGTACGTTTAGAGCAGTAGAATAGAAATGATCTGGGCAGTAAGAATAAACACTTCAAGTAAAGCTAACCCCATCAGGCATGCAGCAAAGTGAAATTAGTGAAAGACCAAGCTACATCTATATTCAAGAGTAGATTTTTTTTTTTTCTCTCAAAATATTAAGGGCATCCTGAGGTGCTTCTGAAGAGGCACAAATTCAGATAAAATTTGAACTGGCAGGGCCAGAGTTCTTATGTCTTCTTTTTCTCACAATAACGGGTGCCTTAGTGATATCAGCTGTCATTTGAGAATCAGTCATAGTAATCATTTCTAAATTTAAGAAATTCTAAGATACAGACTGTGTTCCCGTGTTCACGTTTTTATTTTTGTAACGTTCTAATAAATCCTTATAGTCCTCACGTAAAGTGCTCTGCTTATTTATGTTCAAAGTTTACAGTTGACTTGCTGGATAGAATTGCTTTTGAGAAAAAAAAAAAAGCAGAAAAAAAAAAAAGCAGCAGCACACTGGCTGTTCCACACCGTTGCTCACCAGCGTGCCTCTGCTCTCCAGCCAGAGAGTCCGTAATAGCAGTGAGTCAGCCCACAACCCTTTGGTTTTGCCAACTGCAGCTGATGGACTAAACAATCATGGCCACTCGAAATTCTAGAATATTTATGTCAAGAATCTCCAAGGTATAAGGGACCAGGAGAGGGCCTACAATGCCTGCTCATGTGCTCTCTGCTGACATGGTGTTATAGATGAGTGTGGCTAGCTATGAGGTTAATGCCATCCAAAGAACTTAGCTCGTGGAACTCAGACATGTTGTGGCCATTGTCAACTTTGTCAGAGGCCTCTGAGGACATAACCTGTATGCAGCTTGCTCCCTCCATGGGAACTGGCTTCCCTGTACAGAATGAATCAGGACACCACGTTGGTTTTGGATTGTGTGATGGGGGTGTTTTATCTAGCATCTTATGTGTATGAAGGCAGAAGACTACAGCAGGAGGCATAGCTAAAGCAGTGGGCTAAGTACAAAGAAGATCCTCCCTGCGGTCAGGAAGTCAATGCTTGACAATGGATGCTATACGTGGAAATTAAATTTCAGGATTTACTAATTGAGTTCACCATTTAGCCCTGCCAAGAAGCAAGTAATTTCATGTGGAAATGATCAGGCTGCTTCAGTGTCACGCAGAGAAGGCTCTCCCTGGGTTTCAAACATGGCCTTTAGTCGGCTTGAAAACATATGTGCTAGCTAGGAAACTGCAGGCCCAGAAGGTAAAACAAAAGAGCCAAAAACCATGGCGGGGTGCACCGCTGTGGAGGCAGGAGTGGAAACTGCAGGGAGACATGAAGTCGAGCTAGGCACACCATGCTAGGAAAATTATTAGTGCGTGTCAGAGCGTTGCACACTGTGTGAGGAATGTTAGTCAAGTATCAGAATAGGCTGTGCCCAGCTCTAAAACCCTGATGAGCTCAGCATCAGGACCACGCACTACAGAGTATTCCCCCAAAAGACGAGGGATCTTCCTGGAAATATAAAAGCAGCCAAGCAAGGCCCAAGACACTGAACGGTTAACAGCTGTCCAGTGTTGAGAGCTCGCGTTTGTCCTATTAAATTCTTTTTTGTCTAAGCAGCGCATTGAAGAATGTGTGACTCTCAAAGTTTAGAATTTTTTTTTTTACAATTAGACCATATAGTTTAGGCCCAGAGTAAGGCATTATATGATTTTTATCTTTGATCCCAATTGAAGAAATTCAGTTCAAAGGAAACATTAGGAAGTCTTTGTAAGGGCAGGACATGAAAGTCACGCACAGAGTTTGTGGATAACAAAATTTTAGCCTTCTGGTGGCAATGTGAAATTGGTGCAAACAGAAGAGTTCCCAGGGGTCAGAAGAGGGCAGCAGACATTGAGGATGCCATTATCCGTTTGTTCTACCCCAGAGAATACACAGCGCTAAAGGTGAACTCTGACCCAAACAGTGTAGGTTCAGCAGTTGTCACAAAGAGTCATTGTGATGGGCCACATGCCTGGATGGGGTCCAGAAGTATATGGGAAGTATTTATACTTTCCTTTCAATTTGTCTATGTGCTGAAATGAATGAAAAATAATTTAATGTTAGGTCTGCGGCTCACTTGGCGAAGTTGCCTAATATGCGTAAAACTCTGGGTTTGATCCCCCAAATGGCATAAACTGGTGTAGTGGTGCATACTTAGACACTCAGCATTTGGGAGGTGGAGGCAGAAAGAGCAGCCTATACAGTGAGTTCAAGGCCAGCGTGGATATATAAGACCCTGAATCAAGAACAAACGAAGTAAAAGATTAGGTCTCCGGGCTGGAGAGAGATACCAGGGGGCAAGAGCACTTGCTTTGTAAGAGTGAAGACCTGAGTTTAGATCCTGGCTCCCTGGTCAAAAGCTAGGCACATCTCTGCAGTGCCTATAGTACCCTCTCCACCCTCTCTACCCTCCCCACACTGTGAATTGGGGAGACAGGAATATTGTTGGGGCTTGCAGGTTGCTAGCCTAGAGCAAAGTTGATGAGAGACCTGTCTCTCAAAAGTAAGGGAGATCAGGATGTTGGGTGTTCTCTTCTGGCCCACACATGCACATACACATGGGCCTCTTTTTTTTTTTTCTCTCTCTCTCTATTACACACACACACACACACACACACACACAGGCTAGGACTCACAGTGTTCTGGCATGTTTCTGGGCTTTGGGAAAGTAGTGCAGGTGCTTTTGAAGACATGCTTTGAAGCTGTTTGCTGGTTGGTAGTGGATGGCTAGACACCATTCATGTGTGGGAGTGGCTAGACACCATGCATGTGTGGTAGAGGCTAGACACCATGCATAAGTCTTAAGATATTGGTTTGGCTTTGCTGGCTTTGCCTTGAGCACCTGGACAGCAGAGCTATGTTGGCGAATTAAGATCTAAACCTTTTCTGCAGTGCCTCTATTTCTAGACAAGAGAAAACTAGACAGCTTTGGTGTGTGTGGCACCAATTTTTTGACCTGTTGTAGCTCAGGGGTTGGAAGCTTGTCTGGAATCAGCACTCTTAGGCTGTGAGCCACAGCACCAAAGTCTTCACAAGAAGGCAAGAGATAGAAAACCAAAGAACAGTAAGAGAAAGCTCGTGTGTGTGTGTGTGTGTGTGTGTGTGTATGTGTGTGTGTGTGTGTTTGGGGGGCAACACTGCTGGGAAGGGAACCCAAGGCTTCACACATGCTAGGCAAGTGCTCTCCAAAGGCATTGGAACCTTAAATTTCCATTTCGAGACAGGGTCTCTCACGTTGCTCATGCCGGACTTCTGCTTTATAGCCCTGCTGGGCCTTGAACTTGTTATTTCCCTGTCTCCACCTCCAGAGTAGCTGGGATTATCACCCAGTACCACCAGGCCTTCATTACCCTTGAGAAGGTTCCTCTTTTTCTCCTACCAACAAGCATGGGGTTTTTTAGATCTGTCTTGGTCTTGCTTGTGGTCTCCTCCTCTTACCTCCAATTTCCCTGCCATGTAAGAAACATCTTCTGGAACTGGGGCCTCCCTGAGGCCCAGCACACATCTCAGTGTTTAGGAGTGTCTACACTGAGCTAGCTGCCTCTGCTCTGGGACTTCTGCCATCACGCTGAGCTTTATGCAGAGGCAAGGACTCTCAAGCATGCGCTTCTGGATGGGGTGCTGGGCAGGAGGAACCTTTAGCTTTTCCAGTATACCATGGAAATTCTTCTCAAAGAGGCTTGGCAAAGATACCCCTTGGCTCATTGATTTTTCAAAATGGATGGATTTGGGACTTTAGGGAGGCTAAATCCCCCCCCTCCCCCTTTATTTTAAAACTGTGAATGTAGTCTAACACATGGGGCTTGCAGATGGTGTGAGTATATCCCAGGGACTGCCTCAAGGCTGCAGTGTGAGGCCCCTTGAGGTGCTTTACCATTTTTTCTTACTCAGCACAAGGTGCTCCTGAGTGATTTGTGGAGGTGCCCATGGAAGAAGAGGATGAGCTCAGCCACGGATGCTGGAGGGTGAAATTAGATTTGAGAATTTATTACCGAGGCAAGGCACCCTTTGCCCTATTGAAAAGGCAGGTGAACTGCATAAAGCTGTTGGAACCACTCATGGCTCCAGAAAGCGCTACCTTGGTGTGGCAGGGGAAGCAATGTCTCTCCTATTGTCTTTTGTCGTGAGGCAGAAGAACACACTAAACCCTAGCACCTGGTAACAGTTTTGGGGGTTCCTGACCAGGCTGATAGCCACAGAGCTGTGAAAGTAAGTGGAGTGAATCAACTCCTGGCTCACTAGCTTGGAATTGGTAATTCACATCAGGTCTGGGAGCAGGTTCACCCAGACTCAGCAAGGCCTTCCTTCAGAGAAAGTACAAGTTATTAGCAGGACTATTACAAAGGAAATGCTTAACAGACCAAAGAGGCCAAGTGCGCTTCACAAATCCCTAATGTTCTAGAAGTGCTTATTAAGTTCTATGAATAATTAATAAGCCTATTGTAGTTTTTTTTTTCTTTTTCCTGAGAGCAGATTCTCCTGGGCCTTTCCTTCAGCTGCCACTCTGTTAGAAACGGCCTTTACATGTGTCCTCATTGTCTGAGTGTCAGCTCCCGGACAGCAGCCCTGCATCTCACCCTCAGTGCCTGCAAAGTGCTGTGCACATAGTAGGTGCTCAGCAAATTTTGATTTAGTTGAGGAGCTATTAATTAAATGTCAACCAATGATGTTATTCCAGGATCTGTCCTACATGCAAAATTTGGTAAAGACATATCTCCTTAAGTTTATCTTTGGTTAGGAAGTGAAAGGGATTGCTGGTCAAATAACTACAGATAAGAATATGAAGCTATGTTTATAATATTTGTGTATATATATATATATATATACACATATATATGTATATATAATTGAGAAGAGTAAGCAGATGAGTATCCAGCTAAAGACAAATTCTGCAGGACAGGGTGTTCTGATATGATTGTCATAATTTAATCATACAGGGAGATTTTTAACTTAACAACTACTTATCAATTCCTTTCTTCAAGAGCAGCTACTGGCACAACTGGATTCCCTTCTCTCCTTAGAACAGTTTTATAACACCTATAAAATGCACCCATTTTATTTACCAAGGGCCTATAATCAAGTCAAAACACAACTTTTAAAGATACAATTCACTTTGAAAGTGTAGCTAGAAGTATATAGTTCAGATAATTGGTCATGTCTTTCCCTTCCTGTGGCCTTCTGGTGTTGCTGGCTGCTGGGCTGCTCACAAGTGACAATTTGGCTTCATCCTTCAAGTCCACATGGCCTCCTCCAGCTCACCCGTCTCCCACTGGCATCTGGACCCACTTGAGTGTTCTGCACATAAAGAGCTTCCCTCTAGCTCTCTGGGAGAGTGAGCGCGGCAGAATGCCCACCGTCCGCCACAGTACAGTGTGTTTGCTTCATTTGGAACAGCAAATATACGGGCGGGAAATGCTTCACTTGGGTGTGAAATATTCTGGGATTTTTAAATCCAAGGGCACTGGGATCTGGCTGGCTGGGTTGCCATCAAGTGTGTGTGCTTCTGTATGCCAGGCCTCGAATGTAAATGAAGGACACCTGTACTTCCAGGCAGGGAGTTAATTTGTTTAATTTATTCCTGGGCAGTTTTACTTCCTCTTCCCCTACCCTCTTTAGGTTTAATTTCAATAGCCGCTCCTTGTGTGGCCAAGGACCTGGAGTTGGGTGCTCTTCTTTGCCCTCTGAGTGGGTGGAGGGAAATGTCTTTATTCCTGCCGGCGGCTGAGAGGCACGTCAAGTGGCGAGGTGTTCACACTTTCCACTCGGTTTATAATCAACAAATTCTTATCCTGAGGACTGCATTTGAAGTGCCCATCTCCTGAGCTTCTCTTTCAAGGACTTGACTGTGAAAGCAACTTCTCCTTCAAAGCCCTTATCATTTTCTGACTCTGTCTGCAGCTGCTCCACAGCCTGTGTTCAGCCATGACCTGCTCTTCTTGACTTATCCCTCTGCTGTGGGCTGAGGTGTCACCTGGCCACCAGTCTTATGGTAATATGGCTGGCTTCTTTGCTGGGAGTTTATTCCTTTCTATGTTCACTTGGAGTCACACCGATTCTGCTTCATCAATGATCTGACACATCGCTCTTGCTGGGCTTTTTCCTCTCCTTTTCAATTGTACCTGCATTTATCTCTCTGTCACAGATCGCCCTAAGAACTCAGAGCTTTGCTTCTGTACTTCACTTGACTGAAATCAGCTTTTCCTTGACAAGTCCCCAAGTCCAGATAAGGGTTCCATTTCAAAGCTGTTATATAAGTAGCAGAAGGCGCAGGGGTGCAATGACTTAAAACTTGGCCCCCGCAATTGACTAGACCTCTTAATTCTCATTGACTTTTTCCTAGGCCAGTGTAAGCCCCAAGGGTCCCTGAGAGGTTAAGTATGACTCCTTGGGTCTCTGATATTTCCTTTCAATGATCTCTTAAGGATCTTGAAGGATTTAGGATCTTGAAGGGTAAACAAAGGAAGCACACAGGCTTAAGTTAATACTTGACAAGGAAAAAAATATGTCATTTTCCTGTGATTAGGCTGGACAAAGTGGATTATATTCCTGATTCTATCTCTTGGCAAATGCAAGTATTTTCTTGTGTTATTACTTATTGCTGCTATCTTGTTCTCAGGAGTGTTTTATTAGAAAATGCATTCTGGTTTATCTTGAACAACAACAAATCGGTTTCACAATACAGTCTATTTCATTCTGACGCCGGAAGCACTGTTCCTTGGCCATAGACACTGTGTGTATATTGGGGTCATTTATGCAGCCGTGAATGTAGCCATGTCTCTGGTCTGTTCCTGATGAAGAGCAGAGTTAACACAGCAAGCCAGACACGCCAGCTCATGAGGGTGGCTGTATGCTGGCAACATGGCTGTAAATCATCTGTTATGCTACTAACATGAGCTCTGTGCTGAGTGCTGAGCAGCCACATTTCCCTTAAACGGCTGATACAAATGACGCCATTGTATTCAACATCTGCTTTCCTTCCAGGAGGCTAGAATTTTGGGATGAGCTAGGCAGGGGGTGCCTCATGACCAGCCCCAGTGAAAATCATGTGTATTGAGATGCTCATGGATTCCCTGGGTCCACAGTTATATTTTTGTTGCTTGGGGCAAAGTACAATCTGGTGACTCATTGTGGAAAAACAAGCGTAACCATAAGATGTCTGGATGTTGATGCCTCCAGAAACTGCCTGAATCTGTCTCGAATGACTGTTGTATCTGTTTAGCTATAGTCTATGTCCCAGAAGCTCTCCTAGCAGATCTCTGAATGAAGGAGTCACCCAGGGAACCTTTGAGCCCTGCCATTTGTTGCTATGAAAGTCCAGAAAAACCACTGGGTGGCATTATCAAAGAAGCAGAAGTGATTCTTCATGCCTCACACCCCTGAAGGGCTGGGTCTGCTGAGTCTGGGTCTGTTCTTCTTCCCTAACAGGGGTTGCTTCACCCCATTTTTTTCTTGTGTTTTGTCATCTCTAAACAAATTTTACAAAGTACACATCTTACAAGCTAGTAAGTGCAGACGTCACTGGCATGTGTAACTGGATGTTTAATTTAGGGAAAATATTCACTGAAAGCAAGATTTGTAATACTACAGCAGCAAAAAATATTGATATGGAGACCCTCAAAAGGGTGCCCAGATATTTAAGAGGTGCTCTGTGTTGGTTACTCTGAGAATTTAACTGAGCCAGCTATTTAGGGTCTTGGGTATCTGTCTTGTTTCAAAGCCATGTGTTTGTGTTTTCTGCAAGTAGAATTAAGGGACAGTGCATGCGTATGAGGCAGGGTTGTTTTAATTTCTCCCTGTACATAAGCAGCTGGTGGGCTAAGTGTTGAAAATATGGATCAGTGATTCTGAAACGAGCAAGAGGCCAAGGACAGTGAAGCAGGCCAGGGTAACTTTGAAAAGATTGAGTATTAAGAATGGTAGCAACTTTGAAATTCCTTGCTAGGTTGATCGTCAAGTCTTGCCATGTGGGGAAACACACCTTTAAGATGAGGTCTGTTTTTAGAAGTGACAGAATTCACAGGTCCCTTTGATATTGTTGGATTAGTTGATGCTCTAGGGTATTAAGTCATCCTATTCCGGGAGTTCAGATCCTTCACAAAGGGATTGATGTTGGTGTCATTGATCAAGCCTATACTCATTGCTGATATCAATACTTAAGAATAGTTTATTAGATCCAAGCATTGTGGGTGGGAACATGGAATGGAGTGTTTTCCTTGGGCACAGAGCTGGCTCTGCAGAGCCACTGGGAGCTGTTTTGCTCACTGACCACAAGGGCCTGCTAGCTCTTTATACAGGGACCTTCAAAGACACAGGGGTGTCTCTAAGGGTCTTTGAATGCTGAGATTTTAGCTGAGTTCAGGGCATTGATCTGCCCTACTAACAATGAGGTGTTAGTTATTTAGATAGCATATACAAAGGGCATTATTTGAAAGGGAAAGATATATTTTAGAAAATTTTCTGTGTAGGAAATGGGGTGGTGGTGAAGATGAATCACTTTATAGAGCTGGCAGATATGAAGGGATCCCCGGGGGTAGAGGGGGCTGTGGTTAGCTCCTGTTGATACTCAGAAGAGTGAGTATACAGTGTGTCTCCTCACTGCTGTCTGTCTTTGACACTCCCTGGAAAACGTTTCTATTTTGTTTCTTAAGGTGCTAGGTAGGGATGGAGCCCAGGGCTGATATGTGTTACACTGAGCCATGTCCCTATGCCCTCAAAATATTTTTAAAGACTAGCTCAGGTTTTGAGGTTTCCATGTAAGACCTGCTCAGCTGTGTGCTATACTGTCTACACTGTCAGTGGTGCTTGGAACAGGCTTGTGGGAAACAAGTTTAAAGACTCTTGAAGTCAAACTATGATTTAAAATGCACTTTAGAGATGTTCTCAACCCAGGTGCCAGCTCCCTTTCTCCCCCTCTCTCCCCACCCATTCTTTCTCTCTGCCTGCAGATTAGAATGTAGCTCTCAGCTACTGCTCCAGGGCCAGGAGTGCGGCCATTCCTCCGCCATGACCCTGACATGATGATAATGGACTAAGCCTCTGAAACTCTAAGCCCCCAATGACATGCCTTGTTTTATAGAAAAAATAATAATGAAAAACCTTCCTCAAAAGCATATGAAAACAGCATAGGAATGATTTTTTCTTTTTCTTTTTTGGAACAAACTCTAAATGCCAGGGTAATGCAGCCACAGAATGAGCGGACGTTAGCATTTTAAATTCCACACCCTGAAGTTTGGTTCTGGCTCATCCCCTGGCTCAGTTTACTAATCCTATAGGACAGTCTAAAGCATGTGTGGATTTTAGAGGGAAAAAAGTAAATTACTGCAGACTCAAATGAACAGCACGATCAGTCAAATTATAAAGGTCCCACACATAAGTGGTGCTGGCTCTCCCTGCACACTCAGAGATGCCCTGTAAGACCATACGTTTGCTACTTTAAACATTGCCTAGTTTCACGAGCTAAAGAAAGGGTACACACACACACACACACACACACACACACACGTGCACACACACACACGCACACACACGCACACGCATCTGGGGCTTAAGTCGGCATGTGTGCTTATTCATCTACTGATAGTAAATGCCTATTCTGCTAGTGATAGCCAGCTGATGCAGTATATATTTGTAATACACAGAGAAAGCAGAACACAGATGAAGGAAAACATGAAACGCACCATACTCCGGGACCTGCCCCGTGCCTCTCTTCAGCAGCAGCCTCACTCTTCTTCCTCCAGACTTGATGAGTTCTATTGCTCTGGCGTGGGTCATGTCTCGTGTGCTTTCCCCATTTATTTCAATGATCTGATCTCCTACCTGTCAGTTAAAGAAAAGGGAAGTCAGCAAAGATAGTTAGCATTTCCAACCATTCAAATAGTGCCCGTTTCCAAAGAGCACCTGAGCTGTTTGCCTCCCTGAAGAGCTTCATCCCTGGCTACCCCCTGAATCTGACTAACTTGATCAGAGGCAGAGGCCTTCGTTAAAATACTGGGCATTTAAAACATGGAAAATAGATCTGATTTACAATTCAAATTATCCTGGCAGCTTTGTCTGAGTGGAGAAGTTAGATATTCTAAGGCTCTGCCATTGATCACACCGTCAGCTTTTGGCTTTGTATCTGGAGTGATTAATCTCTATGCATCTCTGAGAAGTTTTTGCTACGCATCATTTACATTTCCCTGGGTGCTATCGAAATATTACCTTCGTGGTTAGCAGTGGTTAGTTGATATTCTAGTTTGATGATGAGTTCCCTATCACTGCTTCTTGAATTGGAAATGAGACCCTCTATTCTCTACACAGGACTAACACCCTTGCAAAATGTTTGCAGGCTCACACCTGGTTGCCAGATGATGTTTGGTGAAGCATCGTTCCCTCTGGAATTGTCTGTTCCTGCTTAGCTTTTGTGAATAGATATTAGGATACAAAGAGCTTTGACCACAGCTGGGCAGTGGTGGAGCACGCCTTTAATCCCAGCACTCAGGAGGCAGAGGCAGGCAGATTTCTGAGTTCGAGGCCAGCCTGGTCTACAGAGTGAGTTCCAGGACAGCCAAGGCTACACAGAGAAACCCTGTCTCAAAAAACCAAAAAAAAAAAAAAAAGCTTCGACCACAAACATATTATATTATGTAACTCCCAGAGGACCATTATTGCCAGGGGCCTTTAAATTAAAATATACTGAATTTCAGAGCAAATTACTCAAGACAAATTAGCCAGGGAAAACACAATGAGTTGCTTTGCAAAATAATTTATTATAGATGATCTCCCCCCCCCCCCCCGGGTTTCTTTTGAAACAGGGTTTCTCTGTGTAGCCCTGGCTGTCCTGGAACTCGTTCTGTAGACTAGGTTAGCCCTGACCCAATTGCCTCTGCCTTCCAAGTGCTTGGAGTAAAGGCCTGTGCCATCACCTCCTGGCATAGATTGTTTCTCAAACAAAGGAGATCTCACTCTAATTGATAAAGCAGAGAGAGCCCAGAAAAATCTACAGCTGAGTGCGTCGAGCAGGCAGTAGTTGCTGTCGCAATGGCATTCCCCTTGTGCTTGGTGGCCTTTAGGGGTACAGGTTTGGGCAGTGGAAGAGGGTGACATCATTTCTGTGGCATCCATATCTCAAAGGATAACTCACAAGTCGAGCTTTCACTGAACTGAAAGTTAACGTCTGTGCTGGTTAGTGTTGGACAGCTTAAAGCTAGAGTTATCTGAAAGGAAGGAAGCTCAGCTGAGGAAATACCTCTATAAGATCCTGCTGCAGGGCATTTACTTAGTTAATGATTGATGCGGAAGGTGCATAGCCCCTGGTGAGTGGAGCCATCCCTGGGCTGGTGGTCTGGTTCTATAAGAAAGCATGCTGAGCAAGCCATGGGGAACAAGCCCATAAGCAGCACTCCTCCATGGCTTCTGCATCAGCTCCTGCCTCCAGGATTCTGCCCCGAGTTCCTGTAATGACTTCCTTTGATATGATGATGGAAGTGTAAGCCTGGTAAACCCTTTCTTCCCCAAGTTGCTTTAGTCATGGTGTTCATCCCAACAAAAGGTGATGCCAACTTAAGACAGTCTCTCTTCATGTTTTCATAACTGTCACCTTTTCTTGTGAGGCAAGATCTACGTCCTGGAGTCAATTGGCTTGTGAGGGGCTATGCATCTAAACTGCCAGCAAAAGAGGGAACACTTATCCTACCCCATGGAGTCTTCACCTGCAATGGAAACCGAGGGCAAGATATTCACTTATGGAAAACTAAAGGCTCAACAAAGCCACATAGAGAAGGCCCCTGGTTCTTCTGTGCTTCTCACTCATGTCCAGCTGGTTACCGGGCCACCTTCACCCGGATACCCAGAAGGCATCTCAGTAACAGAGAAGCTCTCCAATATCCCCCAAAGCAGATTCTCTCTTATTTCCTTCCTTCCTTCCTTCCTTTCTTTCTTTCTTTCCTTCCTTCCTTCCTTCCTTCCTTCCTTCCTTCCTTCCTTCTTTCTTTCTTTCTTTCTTTCTTTCTTTCTTTCTTTCTTGTTTTTCGAGACAGGGTTTCTCTGTGTAGCCCTGGCTGTCCTAGAACTCACGCTGTAGACCAGGCTGGCCTCGAACTCAGAAATCTGCCTGCCTCTGCCTCCTGAGTGCTGGGATTAAAGGCGTGCGCCACCACCACCCCCCGGCTCTCTTTTATTTTCTAACCCTTTAGGATTAGGATTCTCCTGTCCACCCACCTACAAAACTCCAGTTTTCTGGGAATCTCACAAGGTGTCCCATTTGTAGCAGAACACGAATCTTGATCCTGTGCAACCCTCCTAGCTCCTAGTTCCACTTTATCAGATTATAATCCCATTTGGAGCCACCCTGTAATCTCACTTGTCAAAAGAGAAAAGAAGGAAATTGCCTAGAATCCCTTTGTGATGTAATTTGAGAGTCACTAAAAATGGTGTATGTGAACGGCTAAGACGTGTAAACAAGACTCTCCCTTGAGGGCACCACACACACTTCAGTATGTTTGATCTTTTCCCTTAGCCTCTTCCTCTAATCCCCTTGTTTAAAATCTATGCCAAAAATGCCATTTAATAAACTGTCCCTCTTCTCTGAGAGGCCTGTATCCATACTGCTTGGTGTTCTAGATGCTTCTTCTGAGCGTCTTTCTGTTTTGTTTTTTAAACCCCCAACTCTGCTTCCTAATGGCTCATCCTGAAGTTCTTTTCTGAAGCCAAGAACCCTGGGTTTTCTTGAGTCGAGTTCCTTAAGAGATTGAGGGCTTACTGTAGGCTGCCGAGGGTGACAGTGTGGAGCTGTGCTCTCATCTGGGCTACCCTTACAGGTATCACTGTAAGACAGAAGTGTGGGCTCATGCTGGCCTGCTTAAGAATAAGAGTTTATTAAGATTTCATTCTGAGTGTATGTGTGTGCCATGCACGTGTGGTATATGTTGAAGACAGAAGAGAGCATCGGATTCCCTATTACTGGAGGTATGGGTGGTTGTGCATGCCTGGCATGGGTACTGGGTGTGGAAGTATGGTCCTCTGCATGAGCCGTAAGTGCTCTTAACTGCTGAGCCATCTCCCCAGCTCCAAGACTTCCTTTTAAAAATGCTGATTCTCTGCACCAGTTCTAACTCTTTTATGCATCCAGTGGTATACCAGCTCGTTTCCGGGCTGTGCCTGGATCAGTACGATGTTCTCTGAGGCTCTCCGCTCCAGTTCTCAGCACCATCATTCTTCCTAAGAGAGGAGCGTTAGGCTGTGTATCAAGATTCCTTTGCCTTCTCTTTCTCACAGGCCAGCATGTCTCAAGCCCAGCTTAACATCTTCTCTTCTGAGGTGCCTTCTGCAACCTGTTGGTCTGCTCATTAGTCATGGCTCTCCCTCTGTTAGAGGTTTGTAACTATCCTTCCCACAAGAGTCTGGATGTCTCTATCCAGTAAGCAGTTTTTAATGAACACTTACTATGTGCCAGAGAGTCCACTGGCGATACGGAGACAAATGTTGCAGTTTCTATTTGCAATATGTTCTCGCCTGGTTGAAGAAAGTGTGTCAAGATGGCAATATTCACTGTATCTTGACTATGAGACTTGCATCCATAAACTCCTAAGGGAGGAGAGATGAACACTGACCCCAGAATGGTGTGTGTAGGCTGCCTGGAAGGACTGCTTGGTGGTGGCAACATCTCACCTGAGTTTTGATGCATTAAGAGAAACTGCCCAGATGACGGTGGAATAACACATTCTAGACAAGAGCATCTTATATGAGACCTAAGTATTTGAGAGCATCCCATTTCTTGGGAACGCTCAGAGTTCAGTGTACCACTTAGGGATTTGGGCTTTGTCTGGGCACTGAGCACTTTAAACAGGGAGTAAGTTGACAGGAAAGCAGGCTGATAGTTAGATGTTTCCCTGAGTGGACTGGGAAGACAGGAGGTTGATAGGGTGAGCCGAGGGCTGTCACATTATCTACCAAGTCCAAGTGAGACACTGCCTTTAGGTGGAGACTGGCCCTTGTCTCCTTCCTTGATGTTAATCCAGTGGGGCGGGGCAGGAATCTGTCTTGGAAAGCCCTCCTTAGAAGGCAGGCTCTCTTTATGATAATACACCTTTCATCCCCGGAATACCCACCCACCTCCAACGCAGTCCCTATAAACAGCCACAAGGCTTGGCTGGGTCTGCCAGGCTTTCTTTACACAGGCATGACTTTCCTCCTCCTCCGCCACCTCTTTCCCCCACGCTTCTTCTGTGTTTTTCTTTTGAATGCTGGACAGAACCTAAGTATAGTTTTAAACTCTTTAATACTCAGCCCCCTTGTGTGGCTGACCCCTGAGCCAGTTCTTCTTCTGTAGTGCCTATCCTACTACCCCAAGAAGTGTGAAACTCACTCACACCTTGCCTTCCCTGGGAGTGGGTGGGTGGTGGGTGGGTTGGGTGGGTTGGAGTGTTCCCTTTAAACACTAATGAATTTGTCCTCAAGCTTCTGTTTGAGTTTATTTGTTCTCAATCTTGCCTTTGAGTTTGTTCCCAAATTCTCTCATTAATGAGACTACTAAGGCCTCAAGAGGGGTCCCCAGGTCTCTCTGGTGTCATGTGATGGCTTTGCTGGTAACACTTCTTTCCTGCTTTTAAATTCTCTGATTCTTTACTTGCCTGCACCCTGAGATGGCACCAACCTTAGGAGGTGTTGGGGACACAGGTACAGGGGCTAATGAGGGAGGGACTGGGGTCCTTGAACTGAATAACTAGCACGAGGCACAATGTGTACTTGTGAATGAAGTGTTTCCAGGGCCTCATCTTGAGAATGGACTCCAAAATCAAACCCTGGCAGCCAACATTAATTATCTGATGCTGCTGCCTTGAATGAGAGTTAGCCCAGAATCATGTGGAAGAAGACACGTGGAAGGTGTGTTGAGCTGTGCACTTGGCATTCTGGCCTGTCCGTGAATAAATACAGCAAGGATTATTCTCTGCTGTGTTTAGTTGGGTTTTCCCCTTTATCAGACTGGAGCATTGGAGAGGAGGGCTTTGGCAAACTGTGTGTGATGTGGAGAAGCATGGGTTTCAGGAGCTGCGCATGGCTGGGCGTTTCAGGGGAGACCTGCAATAGTATCGTCAGAGTTTGTGGGTCTGCTTTGCCTGGCAGAGTTTTCACAATTCCACTGCTCTGCGTAGGGTCCAATCAAAGGAAGAAGGGAACAACGATGCTGCTACTTCTTCAGTCAAGGTTCCTGTGTCCCTGTCTAAGTAGCTTTCAATATCTCCAACATCTCGTTCCAGGGTATGGGTGAGAGATAGCCTGATGACCCCCATCCCCTGTGTGTGTGTGTTGTGTGGTATGTGGTTTATGTGTATGCCCACATGTATAGAGGTCTTCCTCACTTGCTCCCCATCTTAATTTTTAAGATAGAGTTTCTCACTGAACCTGGAGTCCATCAATTTGGCTAGCCTGGCTGGCCAGGAACCCCCAGGAATCCTGTTTCTGCCTCTAGCAAGGGATCACAGGTGTATATGCTGTGCCTGAACTTTTTACCTTGGCACTGGGATATGAAGTCAGGCCTCATGCTGGTATAGTAACACCATACTAAGAGTTATCTCCAGACCCTGACTTCCTTCTTTATCAAAAGCATCAAGAGTCTGAGAATACTCAAGATATTACTAAGGAAAACAATTCTTTAGGGATGGAAGTGTTTAGGTAACAGAATGGAATCACTTTGCTCATTGTTACACATGGTGGTCGGGTACCTTGCAAAATGGACCAGCTCATTTGGAGCTAGGTCAAGAGGAAGAAACAGTCCAGCCCTAGCATGGAGCTTCTCGTCTCTCCTGTGTCAGTATGGATGACAGAAAGGTTGAATTTCCATTTCATTCCAATTCAGTTGCATGTGCAATCATTTTAACTGGAACTCTCGAAGTAAATGTGGGATGTGACTTCATTCACTTTTACCCGCTGGACATGTATAAATAAAAAGACGGACTTGTTGGCACAAGATCTCTTATTATTTCCTGATCTCATTTAACTTCACTTCCATTTCTAGTGTGTGCTTCCAAAGCAACATTTTCCTGATTCATGAGATGAGAAATTAATACGATATTCACAGTCTTTCAGGATGAAGAAAATGACCCACAAGTGTCTATGTACTTTTTCTATATTCACCCCACTGTAGAGCTGTCTTCAACTGAGATACTTGACTAAAATGAAACGTTAAAGACTGCCACATGTGTTTAGAGAATTTTAAAATTATATTCCAGAATTCAGGCGATGGAGGAGAGTGGTAGGGAAGAAAAGAAAGGGAAAAGGCAGGGGAGGAGGGATGGAGGGATGGAAGAATGGAGGGGTGGAGGGAAGAGGGGAAGAGGGGAGGAGGGGGGAGGAAATGGAGGGGAGGAGGGAAGGAGGGATGGAAGAATGGAGGGGTGGAGGGAAGAGGGGAAGAGGGGAGGAGGGATGGAGGAGGGATGGGGGATAGAGAGGAGGGGAGGAGAGAAAGTGGGAAAGAGGGGAGGAGGAAGGAAGGGAGGAAGGATGGAGGAGAGGAAGGATGGAAAGGAATAAGTTTTATCCAGGCAGAGGTGATTCAGGACCCACATGCGGCCTGTAGCTTTGTGTTGTCCTAGGAAATATCAATTTTAGAAATTAGCCAAGGGATTTGGAAATATTCTCATCTGTGGTCCCCTTGGAGCAACTAACAAGCTTTAAGCAAAGCTTTGGTTTGGGGCAAGGCAGGCTGAGGTGTGCATCACCCTGTCCTCGATTCCCCAACCTCTCCAGGCCCTACGCCCAGGAGGAGTTCTCTTTAACTATTACTAAATCCTTACATTTGCTTGAGGCTGTGCAGATTACTGGAAGGTCAAGCCAAGTAAAGGTTAGCATTCAGAATTTAAGCGATTAATAATTCAGGTGTCAAAACTTTTAATTTACTGTGCACTGTCTGTGGTCATGTACAAACACACATACACAGTTTTGTTTTTTGAGATATTCTTTCTCATTATGTTATTCAGGCTGGTGCCTAATTCTTCATCCTCCTGTCTCAGTCCCCCAAATGCTGGGATTATAGGCATGCATAACCACACCCAGCTCCAGATACAATCATATAGCCAACTCAAACAGAAAGTATGTGGTTTGGCTCAACAGAATCTTATAAGAAATACATTAAGTAACCGGGTTCATTTCAGCTCCCTGTGGCCATCTGCATAAACATGCTTAGCAGGCTCTATTTATTTATTTACTTGGTTTTTATTTGGAGGGGGGGGTTCTCACTATTAGCCTTGGCTGGTGTGGAATTTGCTATGTAAACCTGGCAAGTTTCAAACTCGTACATATCTGCCTACCTCCACCTCTGAGAATGCTGGGCTTGAAGGCGAGCACCACCACGCCCAGCTGGCATTGGATTGTTATCAGTTAACACCATTATCTGACCACAACACAACAGGAACCAATTTTGCATGATTCTTGAGTGGAATGATCCCAGATTATAGTTTGACGTGTGAAGCAGGTCTTTAGAAAACAAATTACATCCTCAGATAATAGATAACCTCAAGGCTTTACTTCATGAAGGTTTGAGTGCGGGCCATATTAGTGCCTAATCTTCCCAGGTCCCATATCAATGTCATCTTGTGCATCACTTACAGGCTGTTTCATGGCAGTGACTCTCTGTCATTTGTGCCTGTTAGACCTCCTTGACAAGACGTCCTCAGCTAATCAGGCTTGAGGCAGTGCATGCTTGGTTTGTTTTTCAGTTATACCCAATGTATTCATTCCCATGATATAGAGATGGGAGCTTTGGCCACCTCACATAAAACTCAGATTTTCTGGAAATACTGCCCTGGCCATACAATTTTTATGGTGTTGGTAGGAAACCAGATGAGGTCTCCAAAATGGTGAGTTAGAGGGAAGTTAGAAACAAATCCTAAAGGGTCGGGAGAAGGAGGAAGGGCAGTTGAATCATAAGAGTGCTAGGGGGGAAAAATCAGAATTAGGGTCTTCATTGCTCCAGGGATCACTTCTAGTATTCATACAGGAGGAGGCTGGTGGCCACAGGTAACCCTGCTGAGCAAGAGACAGGATGATCCCTTACTTGACAATGATTTATATATTTTTAAATTTCTGAAAATATTATTTTTAAGTGCTTTAGTGTTTTGCCTCTCTCTCTCTCTTTCTCTCTCTCTCTCTTTCTCTTTCTGTGTGTGTGTATGTATGTGCACTATGTGCATGCCTGGTGTCTGTGGTGGCCAGAATAGGGCATGCAAGCACCTGAAATTGTAGTAACTGGTTGGTTGCCAGCCAAAATGTGGGTTCTAGTTACCGAAACTGGGTCCTTTGCAAGAGTGGAAAGAGCTCTTAGCTAGCCATCTTTCCAGACTGACCTTTTATATTTAATGGCAGTTTTTTTTTTCCTTCTTTTTTCAAGACAGGGCTTCTCTGTGTAGCCCTGGCTGTCCTGGAACTCACTCTGTAGACCAGGCTGGCCTCAAACTCAGAAATCCACCTTCCTCTGCCTCCCAAGTGCCGGGATTAAAGGTGTGCGCCACCACTGCCGGGCATTAATGGCAGTTTTCATGATTAACATTAGTTATGTTTCTATTATTACCAATCTCCTCCTTCTTCACCTCTTCTTCCTCCTCCTCATAAAATGTTAGAAGCAGAGCCCAAGGCTTCATGCATAGCAGGGCAAGCACTTACTTCTGAGCATATACACACCCAGCCCTGTTAGCTGTTACTTAGGAACCCTTTACAGTGAACATGTTTTCCTAGGGGTTTCTGTTAGCCATCTCCATTAGATTGTAATTGAATTAGACAGGATGCAGCTACCCACTACATGGCCTGGGACAGGAGCCTATCAAACAGCAGGTTCTTCCAAAGACAAAACTCTGAACCCAAGTGGACATCGAAACAAATGTTGGAGAGTGTTCAAACTGTGAATTTCACTTGTTTCCATTAACTTACATGCTGAAAATTGAGATTCTTCCTCTTTATACTATGTCTTAGATATAGTAATTATTTAAAGGGAAATATTCCACTATATTTCAAGAAAGTGTATCCTAACAGAAATGTGCAATGACCCTGCAAATGTGCAGAGTCCTTACCAAGGCTATACCTGAGCATATACCAATGTAGGAGCAATGGAGGTGAGGGCCACAAGTGAGTTTAAGAAGTTACAGGCCACTTTGTAATTCTGAGGACTGACATGGGCTGTGGGTGGCATACCATCTTCTGTGCTTTTATTATTTGAGGTTTACTCTTTTAAAATATGTAGTCACAGTTCAAGAAAACTTGAGTCTTTGATTCGAATGCGTTTCTCTGCATCAGGGTGTTGCTGGGGCTGGATGTTTTAATCAACAGGCTGCCCTTGGCAGCAGTTCAGGGAGTGCTTGCTTCTCAAAGCCTCCATCTCTCATTCAATTTTTTTAAAAAAAGCTTCTGAACTTAAACATGAAAAAATTGTGAAATTAAATGAAAATCCAGTATCCTGATTGTAGAGGCAGTCAACCTCTAAATGACAACTCAGTCTTTGTCATCGAAACTTCCATTTCCCCTGGCACATAATGCAGACTCCAATCTTGTATGCAGAGAGCTTCACTGGACTGTCTATACATCTCCTTACTCTCCCAAGCTCCTGCTTGTGGTTGCTGTTGCTGCCCTACTGCTGAAGTTCTCTCTCCTGGCTTTCTGCATGTTCTCCAGGTTACCGCTTCCTGACACTCTGAAGCCTTTCTCTTTTCTGTCCTTTTATGGATGCTGTTTTGTACTTTGGCTGGCTGCTTTCCCCATTCCTTCCAAACAGCTTCATCTTACTCATCCCTTAAGACAAACCTCAGACCTCAGATCATGTACAAGGGGCTTCAGGGATCCAACCAACCCTGGCTGTGTACCTGTGTACCTAGGCTCTGTACCTTGGTTGTGTACCTGTGTACCTTAGCACTTCAGCTGTCTACCTGTGTAACTTGGCTGTGTATCTGTGTACCTGTGTACCTGAACTGTGTATCTGTGTACCTTGGCTGTATATCTGAGTATCTGTGTACCTGTGTAAACTTGGCTGTGTACCTTGGTTGTGTATCTGTGTACCTGTGTACCTTGGCTGAGTATCTGTTTATCTGTGTACCTTGGCTGTGTACTTTTCCTGTGCATTCCTTTAGAAGAATTTCCTTTTCCCTCATAATACTGTAAGCTTTCCAATAGCATGGGCCCAGCCACAGGAGAAATGGTAATATGTATTTGTTTAACAGCTGCATGCATGCACGGCTGAGGGAAGGGATGTTTTTCAGATACTTCTATGTGCCCTTTGGCCCAAACTGAATTTAATTAAAGGTTATAATAAGAATTTACACTGATTTCATAGTATGTATCACCTGCTTTGGCCCAGACTAAATGACATACAGCATATGTACATTCATACCTTATAATCTATAAAGCATATCTATAAATACAATCTATTACTAATTGTAACAATCATCTTCCTTCTCCTTCTCATAATCATCATGGAAGAGGAGAGAAAAGGAACACAGTTGTAAGCTTTGCATAATGAGCCTAGGAGGGAAGCAGCTGATTGATGGAGGGAGCGTTAAGTGGGAAATGGGGCAAATACTGTCTGTGGAAATATTGCTGAGAGGTGCAAGACTCTTCCTGGGTTGTTAAGTGCTGCCACACAGGAATTCCTATAGGACAGGGATGCTATTTTGATTTTATGATTTTACATGAAATCTTTAGGAAGAGACGCTCACTGATTGCTTGGCAGGTAGTTTAGACCCTGAGTCAATACAAAGAAATCACTACAAGCAATAGAATGCAGAGACAGAGAGTTTAAAGTCAAGCTTGTCAAAGCAGAAATGGTTTCTACAAAGGGGAAAAAATATAAGCAGCCCCATTCCATTTTCAGATGCTCGTTTAACTGTTCAGGCAAGAAGAGACCGGGTAATATCTAAAAATCGTCTGGCTGAATCGGAATGGAAAGCTCTTCCGGCAGCCCAGCCAGCAGCTTCTACTGCTGCTCAGAAATCACTTACGTTAGGTCAGGAAGCCAGTCTGCCTAGTTGATTGAAAAATAAACAAAAAGAAAATCACAGAGGAAACCTTAACTGTGGACTGTGTGTGGGCTATCATTTTCCTTCCCTGCATGCGATTGAGAGCAAAAGATAGTATCATTCTGCATACTTGCCTAATCAGATATATTTATTTTCCAGAAGTAATCACCAACTGGGCTGTGAGTAATGGCTGCTCCTTTGGCACATGATAATAATGCCTGTTTTGCTGAAGCTAACAATCTTTCATGGTGCATTTACCTATGAACATGTGCCAGTAGACTGGCACTGTTCCCACCTCTAGCCTGAAAGACCTGAGGAAGGAAAGAGAAGTTGCTGAGATAGAGAGAGCAGCATGGGAGAGGGGCTGCCTGCTTGGGGTTAGAGATGCAGAGAGAAGTTCCCCTAGGCCCAGAGCAGCATGGAAAGAAGAAACCATCCAGCTGTCTATACAGAGAGAATACAGAATCATGTCATCTCCTCCCCTTGCCAGACTTCCACCTCCAAATTCCTGGAAACTGTGAATAAGCTACTTTATACAGGAAAAGGACATTGCAGAATATCTATCTATCTATCTATCTATCTATCTATCTATCTATCTATCCATGGCTAGGGAAGAGATATGAGGCTGTGTGCTTTAAGTGATAGTCCAGATATTTTTTCTGTATCAAGGACTGAACTTAATGCTTCATATATACTAGGAAAGAACCTTACCACTGAGCAAGGTGAGCTTAACCTTCACTCCAACCTTAAGGACCATGAGATGGGTTATTCTGAATTATCTGGGTGGATTCAATGAAATGTCAGGAGTAGAAATCTAAGAGAGATGAGAGGATTGAAGCAGAGGTCAGAGGAGAGAAGATGCTAAACTGATGGGTTTGAAGATGGGGAAACAGGCCAGATGCCAAGGCAAGCACGTGGCTCAGGACACTGGGAAAGGCGACACCTGCCCTGGAAGCCTTTGAAAAAGCCAGTGCTGCCAACTAAATGCCTCCCTTGGACTTTTGACCTTGGAACTGTGAGACAGTAAAAGTACTTCGTTTTCAGCCACTAAATTTGTGGCCATTTACTATAGCATGAACACAGAACTGACGTTCTTAGTCTCTGTCTGCTGGCATTTCTTGGCGGCCAAATCTAACATGTACTGGAGGCCGAGAGTGTTGGGGTGATTCAGAAATAATCTGAGAGCAAGATTATTTCCAACTCACACTGGGAAGGTAGTTCTGGGGAACCTTGCTATGTTGTAATAGCTTTAGCCATGGATATTCCTTTAATCTCCTTTGTTGAAAAGTATCCATGCTTTCAAAATTGCCCAAGACCTCAGAGCGCCCCTTGCATCTGTCAATTTGACATGTCTGTAACTCTACTCCCCCCTCAGGGAACTCTACCCCCCCCCCCCGGGCCTTTGCTTTTCTTGCCTCCCCTCCACACTCACTGTCCCTTTCTTCCCCTCTTCTTCCTGCCCACATGGTCATGGTTTGGGTTTCTAAGAAGCCACCACTGTCTTGCTATGTAGCCCACTTCTGGTTTTGTATTTCTCCACTTCAAACGCCTGCCCTCACCCTCATGTTCCTTGAACAGACTCGGTGCTACATGGCCCCTTATGAACCTTGACCCCTCTGACATCTTATTCCCTCTCCTCTCCTGTGTTGAGTTGTCTGGTTCATTTCTTATCCTTCCTGATTTCCCTACTTGACCTTATTTATTTTATTATTTATTCTTGGCTATTATTGTCGGCATACCTCATCACTCTTCCTGTCGATTCTTGTCTTCTAACCTCATCTTTAATCATGGCCACTCTTCAAAGTTCTAATCAGATTGTTTATAGAGCCATCAGTGACCACTGTAGGGACAATCCCTCCTCCTGTCTCTCTGGTCCCAGCACACAGGGCACCCGAGCCTCTAGTGTTGATATATGGGCTTTGTTCCCCCCCCCCCCCACTTCTCAACGAACTAAATTATAAACTCTTGGAAAATGTAATTATGTCTTCCTACCTCCTGATAGTAGCACTGTATTGCTTTAAAATAATAAGAGTGAAATCTACTTAGAGAAGGGGCAAAAATTAGTCCTGGTGGAAGAGGGAGATGCTGCAGACGGTGACAGTGTGGTGGAGATAGAGAGAGCCTGTGAGGACACAGCTCCTTGACAGTCTGTGCCTCAGTGTTTTGCCACTGCTGATAAAGGTGCTTGGCGTGAGCGCTTCAGGGCTATTTCTTAAGTAAATACATACCTACTTATTAACTTTGGGCAGAGCTAAGGTGAACTTCTGTAAAAACAAGGCCTCAAACATTTCTATTACTTATGATTTTAAGAAGGTGAAAAAAGGTTCGGCAAGTGAAACCAGCAGAGTCTTTGGCTTGCAAAGAGAGGCAAACCTACTTGCTTCACCAGCAGGCCTCAGAAGGAGACAGCCACAAGGTGGAGGCATCCCTTTGCTTTTAGCACTGCTGTGTCTGCCTGCACAACTGGCTAACAGCAGCCATGGTGACTGTTCCTGTGAGCAGCACTGGGAACTAAACTCCTATGGAACTTGTAATTATTCCACACAGAGTACAGCTAGAGAGCCGAGACCACGCTCCCTGTTCTTACAATATCTTCTGTAGCATTCAGTACGTGTGGTGTGTGTGTTGTATGTATATATGTGTGTGTTATGTGTCTCTGTGTGTATATATATGTGTCTGTGAGTGCATATATTCATGTGTGTTGTACATGCACGTGTGTGTGTGCATATGTGTATATATGCTGCATAGTATGTGGTCTGTGGTGTATGTATGTTGTATGTGTGTGCTGTGTGGTATGTGGTGTGTGTGTGCGAGCTATGTGGTATGTGTGGTGTGTGTGTGTGTGTGTGTGTGTGTGTGTGTGTGTGTGTATATGTGTAGGCAAGTGAGCAGAAGTGAATTGTTAATAAATATGGTAGGTAAACAGGAGAGGGAGTAGCCGGCAATGATTATTATTTTCTACCTCCACTATGGTCTGGGGTGAGTTCTCCAATCTCATGTGTGGGAAACACAATTCTCAGCACATTGGTGTTGGAGGCAGGGCCTTTGGGTAGGTGTTTATGTTCTGTGAACTCCATCCTGAAGAGTGGATGCATAAGAAGGGCCATTAGAGTGGGTTTGCACGTTTGCCTTCTGTTCTGCGGACACAGAAGAAACACACCAGATTCTGGCAACTTCATCTTAGACAATACCACAGAACATTGCTGTTCTTCTTAAAGCTATTCTCAGAGACTCTACTGTACCAACAGGAAGACCTCCACAAATTGTACACAGTGGCAGAGGGCAAGGAGCCCAATTTTTTCCCCTCCAGATTTTATCTCCCTTATTTTAAGTGAGTTCTCTGAACTTTAGAGAAAAGTAGGGAACTACAAAACCCACATAGTTTATAGTGGGGTACAAAGCCAACCATAGGTTCTGGGATTCTACCAACTTCTTCTGAGATCTTCAGTACTCTCAGCAAGGGAGAAAGACAGTGTTATCCATTGCTTGGAGGAGATGCAATGAAGACGCTTAAGATTGGTTATTTACCTTTGGGGTTGTACAGGCCAATTTTGTGTCAACTTGACACAAGCTAGAATCATCAAAGAGCACTGAGCCTCAATTGAGAAAATGCCTCCATAAGATCCAGTCCTATCAGGCCGGTAGGGCATTTTTTTAAACTAGTGATTTATGGGGGAATACCCAGCCCATTGTGAGTGGTATCATTCCTGGGCTGGTGGTCCTGAGTTCTATAAGAAAGCAGGTCGAACAAGCCACAAGGAACAATCATGTACAGAGTATCCCTCTGTGGCTTCCGCATCTGCTCCTGCTTCCATGACCCTGCACTGTTTGATGTCCTTTAATGATGAACAGTGCTGTGGAAGTGTAAGCCAAATGAACCTTTCCTCCCCAAGTTTCTTTGGTCAGGGTGTTTCGTTACAGCAATAGAAACCTAAACTAAAATAACAAGAAGGAGCAGTAAGGGTGAATATAATCAGAATATACTATTTCAAATGTCACAATGAAACACATTATTTTGTATAATTAAAATAGACTTATAAAATGTACATAATCACATGCCCCAAATAGCTCAGTCCTTGCAATCGTAAGTGAGGATTCAGCAACGTGGAGTGGGGACAGTTGTAAGTGGGCATAAGTCTTGTCAGCAATGAACAGCACTGAATGTCCCTGATCACTTTAACCTTTCTCTTGAGATAACTGTACAGACATCATGGAGTCTCAGTTCATCGGCATCATGTATGTTCTTGTGCAGTATTTGAACTATGCACAAAGACTACATAAGCAAGAGAAATCACAGTAGCGCACTGGTGTCTACTGCCTTGGCCATAATGGATGCACAGTCTTTCATTAAGAGCTTAATTTCAAGGCAGTGCTCTGGAGAACCTTTACTCATCACTATGATACTCAGTGTTATCGACAATGTGTGTTTTGATTATAATAATTTTTCTATTGAAGTGCTAAATCTAAATAAATAGAAAGCCAGCAGAGCACTGTGTCAACAGTCATTATGAGACACAAAATAAACATTATCCATTTATTTTCTTTTTACTACTTAAAGTCAATTATTAATTACTTAAATTTTGCAGCTAGGAATGTAGCTGAGTGTCTAAAAATCTTGTTTCTGTTCGACTTAATTCAGATTGTCCATCCATGCATGAGAACAGCTGAGCTATGAAATTGGGCAGCATGTTTTCTGGCAATAATGGGCAGATAATATTCCTTAGGAGTATTTAAGTGACATCGCTATCCATAGGTTAATTGAAAATAGACATGTAAAGCTTTCGTAAATCATGAGACTAAAAGGGCCCTGGATTATGGTAGTTTTGCCATGTACTTTGGGATCTCTCCCACTTTGCAGTCTGATTAATGAACGGTGGCTGCTCTCAGGATTCCATGGCAAGTCACCGTTTGCAAAAAGAGCTTTCCCATACAGATCTTGACACAAACACGGTAGTCTCTTCCTTTCTCACATTTTTTGAAAACTAACTCCTGCATCCAGCGAAAGGATGTTGAGTGGAGAGGAGAAACACAATTTGAACTGAGGACACAAGAGCTGACTGCAGTTGGGGATGTCTTGGATCCAGAGTACCACTTGCTTATATTTAAGAGTTATGAGGTGAGAGGCAGCCAAATGCTAACACTCTATCAGGCATCCCAGGTAGCTTCAAGTCATTCTAAGCCCTCTATGTGAACATCTATGTGAACATCTTTCCTTACACCACCAGATCCATGAATTTACAGTTTCCTCTCCACATAAAATCCTGTCAATTATCCCGGAGCCTGTGCATTTGTGATCCACCCAGACAAAGACCACTGGTGAGTTACAATGACACACAGCCATTCAACATAGTCTTATGCCAGAGACTCTTTTTGAGATGTGTTAGAAACGTGATCACATTTCGCTCTGAAATGAGCAGACAGAACTCTTTGGTGGGAGGAGAACAGACAGAAGAATTTACAGTCAAATCTGGGAAAGGAAAGAAGGCGGATTAATGAGTGATGCAGATTAAGTGCTGCTGGCATGAAGAGATGGAATCAACTCTCTGCATGATTATTTAATTTGAACTACCCATGCCACATCTGTTTACACTCCTCTTTTATGTAATATATATATATTTTCACACCCCTTGGGCTGACATCCTTAACACTGTGTGAGCCTCTGAGAATCACTTTGATTCACTTCAGGATGCTCCCCCTGTTCTGGTTTGCCACTTCAGGTTCTCTCTTGGACTATACCCCTGATCATCAGTTCCAGTGTGTTTCTTGCAGTTTTGTATAGCGACTAAATATGTCTGAGGGAAGGCTCCCAAACCTGCCTGAGTTCACCACTGTATTGACACTTTTAGGGGCTGGTCTTGCTTTGTCTCAGAATGGTCCTGTGTTATCAGTGATGTTTGTGATGGCTGAAGAGTCATCTTAGGATGTGGTCTCTCTGTTACCAAGAGGTCTGAATACAAATGTAAATGAAGATTCCCTAGCTTCACTGCTCTTTCTAGAAAGAAAAGATTATATTGGCTTCTTCTGGTGGGGAATCCTTCTTTTCTAATCACCTTTGTTTTCCAAGAACATCACATTGTTATAAGCGGTTTGATTAAACTGTCTCTGGCCACTGAGGCATAAATATAAAATTGATTAATTTGTCCAATAACTGCTACCAGCTGTACTCTGTCAGCCGCTGTCCCTTCCCTGCTGGGTAGCAGTTCAATTCCATTATTTTTCAACATTTTAAGCCATTAAAAATATAACACAGTGTCATATGAGAAGCTCCTCCAGACTTCCCCTCATTGCTACAGACTAGATGGAAGGGTTGAGTTACTGAAATGGATGGAAGGTTTTGTTCGCCCATGTTCTGAACTCCCTCCTTCATCTCTTCAGACTTCTAGAGGGGCTCTGGTGGTGGGCTTCATTTCCGAGTTGCTGTACGCATTTCCTTTTCCTGTCTTTCTGACTCTGTGACATGTATATACCATAAGTAATAAATAATGCTGGTGTGTTTTAGAGGTCTACATAAGCACCATCACATACATGATTCTGTAAAGTCCCTTTTAAACTTAATATTATGTTGTTGGAATGCATCCAAGTAGAAAATACAGTTTACCCATTTAAGCTACTACAGAACACTGTACTCTATAAATGGCTTACTGCTTACTTTTGTATTCTATTGAGAGCCACAGGCATTCTCTCCTACACTCAGTACTTACAATGAAGACTGGTGTTACAGTGACTACTATCCCCTGGTGTAGATGAGTAAATCCAGAGGAGAAACAGGGTGAAGTTGCTGACCTATCGGTAAATGAATGTATTCAAATTTATTGGATGTTGCCAATTTTCTCTCCAAAGACACACAGATTTATACTACCACTACTAACAGACAAGAGCTTCCTGTCCCTCTTGTTACTGTGCTTGTGTAGAAATGTTAGTTGTTTGTTTTTATTTTTATTTTATTTTAGTGTTTGCCAACCTGATAGTTGACAATACTATGTTGATTCCTTAATTTGTACTTCCATGATGGTAAGCATCTTTTTAGATAATTTTAGTCACCTGGGTTTCCTTTATATAATTTTTCTCATTCCATACTTCTCTCATTGTTTCTGGTTGGCTTGTGCTTCCTGTAATACATGCAAGTTTTAAAAAATATATTAATATGTTCTGGATAGTGTTCATTTATTGCATTTTTCAAATGTAAATTCATTTTCAAATGCAAGTGGTTTCTAAAATCTTTAGGTTACACTCAGTAAAAAGTGATCAGAATTCAGGCTTAAGAACAATGTCTTCCCTTCCTCCCCCCACTTCACTTGCGTGCTATTAAATGCACTAAGTACCAATTATTAACTCAAACATTTTAATTGCAATTTGTAGACAAAGGTTTTACTAGAAGTTATTCCCCAGCTGTATGGGAGATCTTTAGAAAATGAAAAAGGCTTTTTTCAAGGAAATTAGTCATATAAATTAGAGTAGAATTATATTAGCCCTCTTACCACTTTCTTAGTAAAATATTTGGGGAGTAGCTGAGCTACAAAGGGATGAAATTTTTGCCTTATATTGTATATCTTGCAGTAGTGGTCCATTTAATACCCCATGGCCTCTTCAGAAGTAAGTTTTACCCAAGAATAAAGCTTAGACTTATAAGGTCCCTCTTTTAAATTAAGATCTCCTCAACACACTTGAAAGCATGTCTTCGGTAGCGCTTTGCTTCTGTAAGAAAACACTATTATTATAATAGTGATGTGCACCAAAATTCTATAAAACAACAACAACAACCCCTTGCCCAGGATCGTATTCAGTGAGACCCCATACTGTAGCCAAATGCAATGCCAGTGTCAGCCTGGAAAGGTCTGGCAGACTTTCTGTTCCACCGGCCTAACTGATGTTATGTTCTCTTGGACATTTCCAATCAATTTCTATTTTCTAGTTTAACATTTCTCAGGATAAGAGACACTTTTACTTTGATACCTTGGAGATGAATGGAAAATTTATATGTATTGATTATCTATATTCCTTTGCCTTTGCTAGTATTTGACTTATATATTTATGTGCTATTATTAGTTGCCTTTATATTTATGATTGTTGTATCTTCTTAATGGGTTGTTCACAATTCATCCATACATCTTTTTTTACAATGACTTTGTCTCCTGCTACAGTTTTAACTTAAAGTCTATTTTTTTCTGATACCTCCCCCGACTCTCTTCCCATTTAAATGGAATATCTTTTCCATCATTCACTATCATCCTACTAGTGGCCTTAAATCTTCTCAGATATGAAACACTGACAAAGTTCCTTCTAGAGCAGGAGAAATAGTAGGATGCTTACTCTTTTTCTCTTCAGATAGGATCTCATGTAGCCCAGGCTGGCCTAGATGTTCTGAAACTCTTGATCTTCCTGCCTCCACCTCTAGAGTGCTGGTATCACAGGAATGCATCACCATGTCTGGTTTACATGGTACCAGGGATTAAACTCAAGGCTTCTTGCATGGAAGGCAAGCACTTATGAGCTATGCCACATTGCCAGCACCTAGGATGCTCACTCTTATCATTTCTGTTTAGTACGGCATTAAAAGTCCTACACAGACTAAATAGGCAAGAATATGTAATAAAATATGTGGTAAAACAAATATGAAATTATAAAATAGGTAAAAGATATGCAAATTACATATATATATATATATATATATATATGTATGTGGCATTGTTTTTTTAAGTAACAAAAAAGAATGTACCAAAAAACTATTAGAACTAATAAATGTATTTAGTATAGTAGTAAGTCAGACAATCAACATATAAAAAAACTGTGATCCTCTACACTAATAATTAGCTAACAGAAAAGAAATGAAGGAAAAACCATCATTTATAATAGCTCCAAGAAATAAAATATTAAGGAAAACATTAAGCCAATGAAGTGAAAGATATAACATAGCCGAAGGATTTTTGTGTTTCATAGTTCCTAATATATAGATAAAATTTATTGAAGAAAATACAAATAATCTCAAATATCTATTCAGGTGAGAGGAAGAGTTCATATTGTTATGGTGTCTACATTTTCCAAAGAGATCTATAGAGTCAGTGTTATTTCTATGAAAATTCCAAAGACTATTTTCACAAAGGCAGAAAAAAATAGAAATTTACTCTAGAATGTGTACAGGACCACAAAGGACTTGAGATAACTAAAATAATCTTGAGAATGAAGAAAATAAGGCTGGGTTTGTCATGTAGTGATTTAAAGTCTTATTACAAAGCTACACAAATTAAAATGGTACAGTACTACAGAAAAGTATACTTACTGACACAGAAAAAACATATTCACCAGGTAAGTTTGTGCACATATAGTTAACTAATCTTGACATAGGAACAAAGAATATGCCATGAATGGAGTTTTTAAAACCAGGGATCTCTATGGATTTAAAAGAATTCGACCTCTATGCCACATATAAAAAATCAACTCAAAATAAAGACTTAAATGGAGGATATGAAGCTGAGAAATGTCTGAAGGAAACACAGGGAATAAGCTTTGTAACAATTACATTTTGTCATGAGCCTCTGTATATCACACACACACACACACACACACACACACACACACACAAAGATAAATAGAAAACATAATACCATATCAAGCTAAAGAGGTTCTGCATGGCAAATGGCTGCCAATGAGAGAAAAAAAAATCACATAGCAAATATTAACAATCCTATTGAAATGCAGAGAAGAGGAATTCAAGAGACAGTTCCCTAGGAAAATTTATAGATGGGTAACAGATACATGAAAATACACATAATTACAAATACATATGCTCAACCTCACTAGTCATGACAGGTGGAAACTAAAATACAATTAGATATCATTTCACATTTATTATGGTGGCTATTATTGAAAATATGAGAGAGAATGAATACTAGCAAGGGTGTGTAGAGAGGAAAGCTTTGCCCATAGTTGGTAGAAAAGTAGGTACCATGGCACAACCACTGTAGAAAACAGTACAGCAGTAGTTCCTTAAAAATAAGAACAAAGCAAAACAAAACCACCAAAAACAAACTCCCAGAATCTTAGTAGATATCTTACTAAGTGAAACATGCCAGATACAGGAAAACAATACTGTAGGTGTCACTGTTTTGGTGACGTCTATAAAGGTAAGACTCCAGAAACACAGGAGAGCACAATGAGTAAAATGGCGGTTGTCACCGGTGAGGACCGAGAGAAGGGGGGAGAATGAGGACAGGGCAACACAACAGTCATCAGAAGCTACGTAGTCTAGGTCCAACGTGTACTTCTGTAGCTACAACAAATAGCATATTATACACAGAAAATTGCTAATGGACCTTAAATGTAATCAACTCCCTCCATGGAACTTTGCTTGCTGATGCGCATGTTAAGTGGATTGTACAAACGAGTGTATGAGGTGTACAGATAGAAAAATAACACATCGAAAATCTCAAATATATATAATTCTCTGTCAGGTGTACCTCCATAAGGCTGGATTTATTTTTTTTCAAGACTAGTAAACAAAAGTTACAATGGAGTCAAAAGTAGATTGGGCAACTGCCACTTTCCTACAGTAGCGTAATTCCCAACTCCCTTGTAAATACTTACTCTAGGTACCCTTCGCTAAAGAGACATCTTTCAACAGACAGAGACCACTGCAGAAAGCCACAGCCAGTCAAAACGCAGAGAACAAGGTGGTGTACGTGGTGCACAGTCCCAACGGATAGCTGCTCAACTCTATCTGCATCTAGCTCTGCATCCCATGGCTCAGAGATCATTGTGGAGAGGAGACGGAAAGATGTAAGAGCCAGAGGAACAGGAACTTACAGAGAGATTGTGTCATCTAGAAGTGTCAGAGAGGTTACAGCCATGGGAGTTACTCACCAACATGGCTGCCACGTTGGTCATGAATTTAAGAGCTAGGAGGGAGGATGGAGGGAGAGGCGGGAAGCAGGAAAGTGGTGTAATTATATTAAAACTTCAAAAATATGAAAAACAAATTACAAAGTAGTTTGGGCACAGAAATCAAGGTAAGGACTAAACACTACTGGCACCATTAAGCAGTGGGAACTCTTTCACAAAGGAAATTTTACTAGGGAAAGGCTCCAGGAAGCACCTGAGATGATGCAGTCTGAGATGATGTGAGGTGGATGTGGGTGGTACTCAGGCTATTTACCCCATATTTCAATCAATCGTGTATCGTGTGGGCAACCTTCATTTTCTGAGGCATTGTGCTGGTCTTTTACCATTATGACCCTGCTTCTCTAGGGATTCTCTGGAGTGCTATAATCTTTTATTGGGATTATCTATGTCTTTTTATGTGATGGTTATGCGTCTGGCACATACGGTCACATCTCTTGTTTTACTCTGTGACAAACTTCTGCCGCCAGAACTGCGTCTTCTCTTTCCTTGTGCCCACCTGCTGCAGTTCCACCAAGGCCTCCGTAACATCTCATGTACTCTAAGGTATCTTTCTGGGATACACTCCCCTTTCGTACTGCAGATGATCAGAGTTTCTGTGGTAAGGGGAATCAAACCTAGGCGCTTCTGTGTGGTAGGCAAGTGTTCGACCACTAACATAGACCCTCCGCCTAACAACCCCTTTAAGACTATAAGATACACACAATTCTATTATTTTTATAACAAAATTGGCTCAGGTCTGAGTTACTTGACCCTTTTCTTCTTACCATCCTCAGTTCAAAACACTTGAATCTCATTAACGGCTAGCGTTCTCTTAGATTGGGTTCAATATTCTTAACTCCTGGCACAGTCGTCTTTGTAGTTTTAACCTTTGTGTGGAAAATAGGCTTAGTATGCTCACCATAACCACTCTGTTTTCCCTGGGAATACAGACAATCCTTCATTTCTTGTACTGTGTCATTTTGTGGGGTTGATCGTTGGACTCTGCTGTTAAGGTTGTAGTGTACCATGACTGGCAGCCCCCTGAGCTTGGCGCAAAATGGAGGACTCCCTTTTCCAGTGGGGCTTCCTCTTCTCTGCCTGACCTTGTCTGGGGAGCCTGACCCCCACATCCTCTACCTGAGGAATGTTACTTAGTCCTTCTTGAAATTACAGGTTCAACTTCCTTTCCTTTCTGGCATGCACCTGGAGAATCTCTCTATGCAAATGAGGCATTCCCAGTACCTTAAGCTCCAGCCAATGATTTACATCCACACTGAAACCCCTTCCCATTCTCCAAGGTTCATATATAAACCTTGTTTGAATAAAGTGTGTAAGCAGAAACGGTTTCACAGAATACTGCCTAAAAGAGCTCTAACACTAAAATCCTCTGAGAAGCAGCCCCACCCCAACTGCCGGACCGAGATTCTGATGACCCACACTTTCCAGATGCTGCTTCATCCGTTCCTGTCCTCCTGTCCGGAGCACAGTGGTACCTGAACACGCGGGGGCGGGGGGAGGGAGGAAGCAGAACTCGGAACCTCAGTTGGTGCTTGCCACATTCCTTGTCCTGCAAGTTTTAGAAACATTTACCTTAGTTGTCGGAGTGCTATCTATATAGAAAGTCTAATTTTTGATAGTAAATCCAAGTCCTGTCTTGAACTTATTTAACTGCCAGGTCGCATTTCAGGTTTTAAAACTATACTTATGACGACCACACCCCTTACTGTGCTCAGCTTTGATCTACGTAGACATAAACCTCCAAAGCTTTGGGGTTGCGTCATTTTGTCCTAGCCATTCATTATTTTTCTTCTTTTTTTATAAGCCATTATTCTCTTTAATTGACTAATGACTTAGGGTGTGTGAGGTAGTATTCTAACCCTACCCATCACCAACTTTAATTAGTACAAAACCTCTGCCAGGTGCATGTGCAGTCTTCTCCCTGTTGTGACAAGGAGGTTGAGGTTACTCAGTTCTTGGTAAACCAAGCCACCATCTGGCCAAATCCAGGCATTTAACACTTAGCCTACTTTCTGAGCCACAGTGATGTTTAGTGTTTATCTGCATTTTTAGAAATGTTTCCTCTGGTAACAAAATGAATAAATACATGCTCAATTTTTCAGAATAGAAAGCATGAGAAAATTACATGTGAATATGTCTATGCTATGAAGTGAAATGTTTCTCTTTCACACTTGCATGATTTTGAAAAGAACTCTATGCTTGTATTTAGGGCCATCTTGGCTCACACTGGTCTTTGAAAAGCAAAGAAAATCCATTGGAAGTTTCATTTGATTGGCAGTCTGCAGAAAAGTAACCTATCAGCTGAAGCCACAATAGGTATTTCTTAAAGATGTTGGTGTTCAGTGCTAGAGATGGCTCCCAGGGGTCATGCGCAGTAGACAAACACTCCACCAAACTGAGCCTCACTCCCAGCTTCTTCCTTATAATCTCTCATGTCTGAGCCATACCAGATTGTGTGACTGCAGGCTGGGACCAGGGCATCTTCATGAATTCCTAATCCTCACAGGAGGCACTGCATGAAGGATTAAAACAGAACAAACCACTGGCTCGCATCAACTCCTTATATCTATCTGGTTCTGTTCCTCCGCTCTGCATGTGGAGGACTGGTTCATGCAAATGTCTGTAGCAGACAGGACGAGGAAAGAGGATGTCCAACGAGACAGAGAAAGGCCATGATGTTCATCACTAAATTCTGTGTTGAAGAAGGGCTGTCTGGGGAAAGAGGCTTGGAGAGAAGCCCAAGGGCTGTGGTGCTTTGACAGAAAACCTGCCTGAGCAGGAAAAGTGAGGGGAGGGTGGAGGCTGTGGAGATGATCACAAGGCATTTGCAGTCACTCAGACACAGTTAAGATGTCAATGTTCTTACAAGCTACTGTTAAGTCTTGCTATGTAAAGGACCCACTAAGTGCTGTGAATGGAGACTTTAAGGGTGACTGCTTCCCTGAACTATATATAAAAACCAATTCTCAGTGGACCGTGGGTTTCAGCATGAAAATTCCAACCTTAAAATCTCTAAAAATAATAGGACATCAGGAACGAATTTCTTAAAGTACAAAAACACGAAAGATATAGAATTTTGATGTATTTGATTATGAAAGATTTATAAATTTAATTAAAAGAAACTTTTTAAGACCACAAACTTGGAAAAGATATTTGAAGCATATAATAAAAATTTAATTTCTAAAAGAGTATAAAAACAAATAAGGAAACACTAAAATAACAACTTAAAAAGTGGATAAGGGACATCAAAATATATATCACAAAGGGAAAATGACTCAAATATGAAGAGCTGTTGATTAGTAATTAGGAAGAAAATTAAAATCACAGTACTATTCTGTTTCAAATCCACTATAGTAATATAGACTTAATATCAATTTTATATCAACTGTTGCCAGATAGAGAGCAACAGGGACTCACATATTGGATGTAGGAATACACGCCTCAGGTGAAGTGTTTGGAAAGTTTGTGGCATTCTTTCACTGTTTTGCAGTCAACTCAGACACATTCAAGTTCCTGGGATGCACCTTAGAGAAAATCTTACATACACGGATCAGGAGACCTTTTGAAGAATGTCCCTAGTTACAACATATTTTAATAGTAAAAGATTAGAAACCACTTTGGTGTCTTCAACAGGCAAGCGGATAAATAGATCAACAGTTGAGTGAGAGGAAAATGCTGTAGTAAAAGACAGAGAGAATGGATTATGATCCACTCTCTGTGATGAATTATTCAATGCTTATGAAGCTCAGCCACATCACTGAGATCACTGAGGGGAGGAATGTGTGGAGGAATGACTGAGAATTCCCTCCAGGAGGCTGTGGTGCGGGGCGGGCACAAAGGACACATCAGGACAGTGTCTCTGTGGCTTCCTAAACTGGCTGGCGGCTGCACAGGCACTAGGTTTATTACTGTTGCTTAGGATGCTCGCATATACTTCCTTTTCTACTTTGACTCATGCTGCAATGCAGTCGCTAAATAGATACTGCTTACTGAGTCTCACGGGAGTGTTCTGTCCATGGAGGGGATGCTGAGAAGCAGGGCAAGGCTCCAGTGGTCTTTGGAAGGGAAACAGGGTTGCAAGGAGAGACACAGACAGACAGGAAGTTTCACTTGGACAGAATAGAAGGAGGAAAAGCATGGGTGTGTGAAATGGCACCGGGGATCCCATGAACAGCAATGCCTGGAGCATAAAAAGGCCTAGAGTGCCAGAGAAGGCCGGAGATTTCATTCAGGTAAAGAGAGACCAGCATCCTTCCCTTCGTTACCCTCTGCCTCCCTTCCTTCCTTCCAAACGTGGGAGCATATCTGGATCTCAGCCTTCAGGTGAAGGCAGGTTGCTAAAGCGTTTTGGGGAAGCAAGCAACTCAATAATCCCATGACATAGAAACGTGATTATGGTAGGTGTCTGAAGCATAGATGGAGAACTTAGAGGCTGGCTACAAGGATAGCGCAGGATTACAAGGGTGAGGGTTTGTGCTGTGGAGGAGGCAATGGAATAAAGAGAGATAATAAGTGATTTGAGATCTCACCCAGGTTCCCTAGACGGATGTCCGTTTCCAGAAAAATACTGGCTGAATCAAGATGACTTGGTTCACTTCAGGCCAGCTCCTCTTCAAGACTAAACACAGCCCTGAGCTCAGCAGCTAATTGTGGGCCTTGGCTGAGAAGACTGTCCACAGTTCACTTTAACACAGGGCATGCATGTCAGTTTCTCATGGTCATCTCTGGAACTAGGGAACCATATTTGAGAATGACCAAAATCTATTTAATCCATTTGCTTAGTTCCATCTGGCCATAACTTCTATCTCAGAACTGTCATTTTTCTCAACGTTTTAAACAGAATCAAGATTAACATGAATACATTGAAGAGTCTCTTTTCTCTTGCAAGAGGCTACAGCTGCTTACAGTCACACGAAAACTGTGGGAAATGCATCCTTTTGGCAGATAATTGCACAAAGATACAGGACCCCAAAATATAGAACAAGAGCTGATGGTTGGCTTGAAATGGAAGATAGTGTGTTGAACATCCAACTGGCAGTTAGAACTGCCAGTTAGGCAGTTAATGGGAATATCCCCTGTATCTCCAAGCCTGACCAGTTAAAGAGCTGTAAGCCTGGTACTGGATCAAACAGAGGTGATGGATCCTGATATAAAGAAGAACTTATTGGAAATCAGGCATTCTGTCATGCCATTCGGAAGCCTGGTAGAATGACCTCTTTATCTTTGAGTGCTGCTCCAATACAACAGGGAACAGGAGGACCCAGCTGCAGGGACAGAGGAGGACAGAGTCTGAGGGTGGTGGCTGTCAGCAAGAGCAGTACTCCTGAGGTACAGCAACAAAGAGGAAATGAGCAAGGCCCGAGACAAATTCAAGACTAGAGAATCCAGCTTCATTTCTTATGGAATCTAAAACAGTCATCTAAAAGCAGGAGGTAAGAATGGCAGTAAGATCTGTGGCAGGAGACCTCTGCCTGGGCCACCAGGGCTCCATAGTCAAATAGTGCTGGGAGAAAGCTAACTGCCCAGGAGTGTGGAAAAGCCCATGAGTGGGGCTAAGACCAGCAACACTGCTCAGCTGGACTTGACCAGAATCTTTGGACACAGGGATTGAGGAACAGCTGGGAGGAAGGAGCCTTCTGGTTTCCATCTATGGCTGGAGACCTCTGCCTGGGCCACCAGGGCTCCATAGCCAAATAGTGCTGGGAGAAAGCTAGATTCCCAGGAGTGTGGGTGAGCCTATCTGCTCAGAGGGACCCACCTGGAATACCCAGGACACAGGGACTGAGGAGTGGTCTTCTGGTTTCTTTTGGTGGCTGGAGAGCAGATCCTGTGACACAGGGCTCCATACCCAAATAGTGCCAGGAGAGAGCTGGTATACCAGGAGTGCTGACACACCTTCAAGCACAGGTAAGACCACCACTTCTGTTCAAATTCACTGGATCAAGAGGGACCCTTGCAGAGCCATCAGGACACAAGAACCAAAGGATAGCTGGGGACAAGATCCTTCTGGTTTCTGTTTGCACCCCAGTGCTGAACCTATACCACAGCTTTCCAAACCCAAATTCCTCTCAGAGTGAACTAGTCTTCAAGGAGTATTGACACCTAGGCTTGCAGGCGGGACAAGCCACAGTCAAAGAGTGTAAGACCAGCTAACACCAGAGATAACCAGATGGCGAAAGGCAAGGGTAAGAACATAAGGAACAGAAACCCAGGCTACTTGGCATCATCAGAAGCCAGCTCTCCCACCAAAGCAAGCTAGATACCCCAACACACCAGAAATGCAAGGCTCAGATTTAAAATCACACCTCATGATGATGATTGAAGATTTTAAGAAGGAAATAAATAACTCCCTTAAAGAAATACAAGAGAACACAGGTAAACAACTAGAAGCCCTTAAAGAGGAAACACAAAAATCCCTTAAAGAATAACAGGAAAACACAATCAAATGGGCAGAATTACAGGAAAACACAATCAAACAGATGAAGGAAAAGAACAAAACCATCCTGGAACTAAAAATAGAAATAGAAACAATAAAGAAATCACAAAGGGAGACAACCCTGGAGCTAGAAAACCTAGGAAAGAGATCAGGAGACACAGATGCAAGTATCACCAACAGAATACAAGAGATGGAAGAGAGAATCTCAGATGCGGAAGATACCATAGAAAACGCTGACACAGCAGTCAAAGAAAATGCGAAATGCAAAAAGCTCCTAACCCAAAACATCCAAGATATCCAGGATACAATGAGAAGACAGGACCTGAGGATAATAGGTATAGAAGAGAGTGAAGATTCCCAACTTAGAGGACCAGTAAGTATGTTAAACAAAATTATAGAAGAAAACTTCCCTAACCTAAAGAAAGAGATGAACATAAATATACAAGAAGCCTACAGAACTCCAAATAGATTGGATCAGAAAAGAAATTCATCCCATCACATTATAGTCAAAATACCAAATACACAAAACAAGGAAAGAATATTAAATGCAGTAAGGGAAAAAGGTCAAGTAACATATAAAGGCAGACCTATCAGAATTACACCAGACTTCTCACCAGAGACTATGAAAGCTAGAAGATCCTGGGCAGATGTCATACAGACCCTAAGAAAACACAAATGACAGCCCAGGCTACTATACCCAGCAAAACTCTCAATTATCATACATGGTGAAACCCAAATATTCTATGACAAAACCAAATTTGCACAGTATGTTTCCACAAACCCAGCCCTACAAAGAATAACAGATGGAAAACACCAACTCAAGGAGGGAAACTACACCTTAGAAAAGGCAAGAAAGTAATCTTTCAACGAACTCAAAAGAAGATAGCCACACAAACATAAAAATAACATAGAAAATTACAGGAAGCAACAATCACTATTCCTTAATATCTCTTAACATCAATGGACTCAATTCTCCAATAAAAAGACATAGACTGACAGACTGTATCTGTAAACAGGACCCAGCATTTTGCTGCATCCAGGAAACATACCTCCATGTTAAAGATAAACAGTACCTCAGAGTAAAGGGCTGGAAAACAATTTTCCAGGCAAACAGCCCCAAGAAACAAGCTGGAGTAGCCATTCTAATATCGGATAAAATTGACTTTCAACTAAAAGTCATCAAAAAAGATAAGGAAGGACACTTTCATACTCATCAAAGGAAAAATCTATCAAGAAGAACTCTCAATTCTAAACATCTATGCCCTGAATGCAAGGGATCCCACATTCATAAAAGAAACTTTAAAGCTCAAAGCACACATTGCACCTCACACAATAATAGTGGGAGACTTCAACACCCCACTATCATCAGTGGACAGATCTTGGAAACACAAACTAAACATAGACACAGTGAAACTAATAGATGTTATGAACCAAATGAAATTTGAATCACTATTCAAGGTGTGTATACATAAAATATCATGTGCCCATGATAAATAGGAGATGCAATGCTAGCTACCAATTTGTATAAAAAGTACCTTTTTCTCTGTGCTTTAAAATGCTATGCTCTACAAACTAAACCATGTTTGTACTAGGACCAAGGGATATTGGGTATCTATCTTGTGACTTAAAAGGCAGTGTAGGAAATCAGTTTGGCAGATTCTCAGAAAATTGGACATAATACTACCAGAGGACCCAGCTATACCACTCTTGGGCATATACCCAGAAGATGCTCCAACATGTAAATAGAACACATGCTCCACTATGTACATAGCAGCCATATTTATAATAGCCAGAAGCTGGAAACAACCCAGATGTCCCTCAACAGAGGAACGGATACAGAAAATGTGGTACATTTACACAATGGAATACTACTCAGCTATTAAAAACAATGTCTTCATGAAATTCACAGGCAAATGGATGGAACTTGAAAATATCATCCTGAGTGAGGTAAAACCAGACACAAAAGAACAAACATGGTTATGTACTCACTAATAAGTGGATATTAGCCCAAAAGTTCAGAATACCCAAGATTCAATTCACAGACCATATGAAGCTCAAGAAGAAGGAAGACCAAAATGTAGATGCTTCAGTGCTTCTTAGAAGGGTGAACAAAATACTCACGGTGGGAAATATTGAGACAAAGTGTGGAGCAGAGACTGAAGGAAAGGCCATCCAGAGAATTCCCCATCTGGGGAAACATCCCATATATAGCCGGCAAACTGGGGGCATTCTTGTGGATGCTGGGAAGTGCTTGCTGATGGAAGCATGATAACCTGTCTTCAGAGAGGCTCAGGCAGAGCCTGACAAATACAGAGGCAGATGCTCACAGCCAACTGTTGGACTGAGTGTGGGGTCGCAGATGGAGGAGTTGGAGAAGGGACTGAAGGAGCTGAGGGGGTTTGCAGCCCCATGGAGGGAGCAACAATGTCAACTGGCCAGAACCCCTGGACCACCAACCAAAGAGTACACATGGAGGGACCCATGGTGCTGGCTGAATATGTGGCTGAGGAGGGACTTGTTGGTCATCAGTGGAAGGAGAGGCCCTTGGGCCTGAGGGTGTTAGATGCCCCAGTATAGGGGAATGCTAGGGAGGGAAGACGAGGGTGGGTGGGGGAGCACCCTCATAGAGGCAGAGGGAGGGGGAATGGAATAGGGGGTTTCCAAAGAGGAAAACATTTGAAATGTGTATAAAGTAAATATATATATTAAAAAAAGGGCAGTGTAGGTAACCTGGGTAAACTGAGTGGTCACGAGAAGAGTTTTGGGTGTGGAGAAGACAAAGACAGAGGAGCATACAGCTAACTTGCTCAAACACTGTTCTGGGGACAGAAACAGGGACAGAGCTTCACTTTACTCTTAGGTAGAGATGATGGCTTGGTACAATAGAGGCAACTACACCCCCAAGTGTCTCCTCACTGAAGAGGCAAGTGGAATGTATCTCAGCTCACAACAGTACCCTGTATCAGCTCCCTTTTTTTCTGTAGGCCCACTCTCTTAATCCCATGAATAATTAAAATGCAAAGACTCTCTTCACTTTTAATTTAGTCAATTTCCTCTCTGTCTTTCTACACCAAGATGCAGCCCTAATGCTAACCCTTTGATTCCTTACCAAACCTTTAACTAGCCCCCATGGGAAGCTGCTTTTGAAATGGCTCAAGGTTGGGCACCTGGCAGAAGAAACAGAGCAGAGAAATGGAGCCCTCCTCTTGTGGATAATGAGCCCGAATAGCCAGCAATGTAGTGTAATGCCAAGCCAGCTGCCTCTACTCCCTGCTGCTCTCCTCTCCTCAGCCCTTATTCCTCAAAGTAACTCATGCAATCATTTGATACACAGTGTTCACAGGTCGCACAATGAGAGGAGAAGGGGAAGAGATTTATCTGCCAGAGGTTTTTCTTCTCGTTCATAAAAGGCATGAGCAGGGCCCAGATGATAAAGGAGCAATCCCTCATTCGAAGACTCTCTGAAGGATGCCCCAAGTGAGGCCTGAGGGACACATGGGCATCAGGATGAGTAGGTTGTGAGGATAGGAAGTGCATGCATGGATCGAAGATGATCTAGGAAGAGCATGATTGAAGATGATCTTGCTTGATCGTACTGGGTCTCAGCACCCACAGTTGATGAGATGCTGTACCCCTCGTCTCCTGAGTGATCCTCCTGAGCCCATCAGTTGCTTCATTTCTCCAGTCAGCTGCCTCATTCTCTCTGAAGTACTTGTCTCTCTTCCCCCAGGCTTTTGGTTCCTTATCCTCAGCTCATTGATCTTCATTGACCAGGAGGGGCTTAGTCCTGCAGAGTTGGAATCTTCTGATAAGCTCTGGTTATCCTGTTAGCCCATCACATGGTTCTCCTGGGCGTCTTTCCTAATGGCCCCTGCACACCTGTCATGGACTCTTTCTTCTGTCGTGTTTTGCAAAGCCCTACTTTTGAAGTTCTTCGTTATTTCTGACTTGACCTTATTTTACTTCATTTTCTTTCTTGCTCTGCCATCCACATTTGGTGACAGGTAGTTTACACATGAAGAAAAATATCTTGGAGCTTAAGATTAAAGATCTTTTGAAAGCACAATACAGTGTTTCAAATACCATTTCATAAATACTGTATAACTTGTAATAAATAAATGTATCCCCAAAGGAAAATTGTTTAAAAATAGCAAGGAGTGACTATGAGTCAAACGGACACTTACGTTCATACAACACTGATGAAAGACTGGGTCTGTCTGGTTTATCAGGAGTCTCCATGGCATCACACTTAGTAAGCATGACTAGTTAACTTCCAGAGGGAAGGAACCTGCTGGGGTGTGTATTTTGAAGGCTTCTGATTACATTCTGCTTGGTAGTATTTACTGAGCATCTCCATATGTATGATGTTGGACACTGGGTTACAGGGCACGTGCCAAGAGCAGCACAGCTTCTGCTGTCCTGAGGCCAATACACCAGAGAGGCTGCCTTCCTACATAATGGCCTTCAAGTGTGAAATGAGGTCTGTGACAAAAGCTATGAGGATGAGTCTGAGCACTGAGAGCCGAGGACAGTGGATGAGACCAGATAGGAAGTAGAGAAGAATCAGGAAGTTAACTAAATCAGGAGGAAGGGGCAGCGTGATTGATAGAAATACTTACCCAACTCCTCCATCGGGGACCCCACACTCAGTCCAACAGTTGGCTGTGAGCATCCACCTCTGTATTTGTCAGGCTCTGCCTGAGCCTCTCTGGAGACAGCTTATCATGCTTCCATCAGCCAGCACTTCCCAGCATCCACAAGAATGCCCGGGTTTGCTGGCTACATATGGGATGTATCCCCAGGTGGGGCAGTCTCTGGATGGCCTTTCCTTCAGTCTCTGCTCCACTTTGTCTCCATATTTCCTTCTGTGAGTATTTTGTTCACCCTTCTAAGTAGCACTGAAGGTCTTCCTTCTTTGGCTTCTTATGGTCTGTAAAATGAATCTTGGGTATTCTGAACTTCTGGGCTAATATCCACTTATCAGTGAGTACATCCAGTGTTTGTTCTTTTGTGACTGAGTTACCTCACTCAGGATGATATTTTCAAGTTCCATCCGTTTGCCTGTGAATTTCATGAAGTTATTGTTTTTAATAGCTGAGTAGTATTCCACTGTGTAAATGTACCACATTTTCTGTATCCGTTCCTCTGTTGAGGGACATCTGGGTTGTTTCCAGCTTCTGGCTATTATAAATATGGCTGCTATGAACATAGTGGAGCATGTGTTCTTATTACATGTTGGAGCATTTTCTGGGTATATGCCCAGGAGTGGTATAGCTGGGTCCTCAGGTAGTATTATGTCCCATTTTCTGAGGATCAGCCAAACTGATTTCCAGAGTGGTTGTACCAGCTTGCAATCCCACTAGCAATGGAGTGTTCCTCTTTATCCACATCCTTACCAGCATCTGCTGTCACCTAAGTTTTTCATCTTAGCCATTCTGACTGGAGTGAGGGACTGAAGGAGCTGAGGGGGTTTGTAGCCCCATGAAAGGAGCAACAGTGTCAATCGGCCAGATCCCCGGAGCTCCCAGAGATTGGACCATCAGCCAAAGAATACACATGGAGGGACCCATAATAATGGCCACATATGTGACAGAGAATGACCTTGTTGAACATCAGTGGGAGGAGAGGCCCTTGGGCCTGAGGGTGTTTGATGCCCTATTGTTGGGAAATGCCAGGGAGGGAAGATTGGAGTGGGTGGGATAGGGGGTTTCCAAAGGGGAGACCTGGAAAATAAATTAAAAAAAAAATTAAAAACAAAAGAAAGAAATACTTCCCCAAAGCTCAGGAGGCTCCATGGCACAGTGTCAGGGACAGTAGTAATGCTGGGAAAGGAGGCAGGGGCCTGGATACACAGGATCAGGCGACATTGTTGTCAGGGACTGGTCTTTACCCTGAAATAGATGGGGCACCACTGAAGGGTTGTGAACAGTGGACAGACAGATCAGCACAGTGCTTGGAAAAGGAGCCAATGAATCTAGTACTTGCAGGAGATGTAAATCCCAGCCAACATATGTTGGAAAGATTTTAGAGCCTCTTGACATATATACTTACTTAAAAGATACTTTCTGTATCTCTGTTTAGAGAAATTAGTAGTTTCATAGAAGTATATTAGGAAAAAAGAGAGAAAAGGGAGAAAAAGGACAATGGATTCTGCTGAAGAATTTGCAGGATACGAGGAAGCTGCCATTCCACTAATTGCTAGTGTTGTCTTGACTCATCCTGCTGGACCGAGAGCATTCCTCCTGTCTGTCTGATCTCTGTTCAGTGTTTATGAACCCTTGAAGCTGCCCAGAGGAGGACCATGGAGTGGAGATTGTTGTAGCTGTGAGTCCTTGACAGGGTAGCATGCTCAAAATTTGTGTGTGTGTGTGTGTGTGTGTGTGTGTGTATACTCAGGAGCACTGGAGATTCCAATTAGAACCTTACTGGGCAGTGTTCTCTCATGGAGCACCAGTCTCAGCCTTTATTTCACTATTTCTACCCAGGTCTTTCTCACTAGAAGATTCTGTGTGTGAGAGAGAGTCTATTGTTGCCAGGGTGTGTCAGTCTTGTCAGTCTTACCACTGAACCTAATGGCAAGTTATGTCAAGGCTGTGGGTCAGGATGATCAAGATGGCTTCTCTCCAAGATGGCAGAGACTCTAGCTAGGCAGGCCTGAATATCTATGTCCTAGACATACACTCTGGATGCTGGGGAAGACTGGAGAGAGTTCCTCTGAGTGGTCTCTAAGAATTTGTTTGCTACTAAATACTTCCTCTCTAAAAGCAGGTTCTTCAAAGATATGACAGGGTTTGGCGGTGCTATGTGTTTCAGTCCACCACAGTAAGCTTTCCACACGTGAAAGCCACCATCTTTAAAATTCCTCATACAGCGGCGAGACATATGATCCACATTTATACATGTTTTTCCAGCTAATTCTTAACACAAAACTGTGGCTTGAAAAATCAAAGACTTCGAACAAGGAAGCCAGGGCTTCCACCCCCCAACAGTTAGTCTGGGTTTAAAGGCTCTCTAAGCTTCACTTGCATAGCACACATGGCTCCTCTCTACCCTGTCTGGATTGTGCTCCCTAGTGCTGCTGCCATGCAGAAAACAAAAAGCACAGCAGCTGCTTCTCTCTGCTTAGGACCTGCCATGTGGGATCCCCCAGAGCCCACCCCTTGGCTGCAAAGTTCTCAGACATAGATGTGGCGATGGCAAAGACACATTAGTGACTTTGTAGGCAAGAGACAATGTAGTTGGGTACTGGAGGGGTAGAGGAAAGAGAGGAGTGTAATATAGACTGAGCATGGGATCATCTTCGGGGCTTCTGCATGGCATTCAAGGTGGGGTGGGCTAACTGCCAGGTCCAAGGTTGCAAGGGGTTTCAGATGTTAAAAGTAAATGCTCTCTAACTTTTGTTTCTGGCAACTCTGAGGCGCCTAATTACTGCTGGCTAGGCAGCGAGAGTCCTCTCATACCAAAAACTAGTGAAAGACAGGATGGGATGCTGGAAAACAAACAAACGCCTCAGCCAACTGTTAGCTTGGGGATGTTGGCTTCTATTCTGTAAGTCTTTTTGTTTTCAGAACAGATCTGAGCAGCTTTAACCAGGAGACACCTGCTTGTTCCCTGAAGACTGGACTTTCCATTTTGGTGTCTTGGCAACAGTGATAGCCGGCACCTTTAGGGACTCAAGTGTGAAATCTAATAGGAGACAAGTGTGTGAGCTGGGACCCCACAGGACTGTTCAAAGGAAGGCAAAACAAAACAAAACAAAATCACCCCCTTAAACAACAAAACAAAACCAAAAACCAAAACCCAAAAAACCATTGAAACATGTGATGAGGAAGACGTATCCTTCCTTAAAGGGAATTTTACAGGATAAATATTTTTAGAACCTTGAAAAAGGGACAGAATGAAGTGACTGAATTAAATAAATGGTATTAGGCCCACTTGTGCTGAGGAGCCAGCGGGAGGTGGGCTCTAGAAGCAGGATCTGAAGAACAGCTGGAAGAGAGAACTGGTCTCCCAGGATTACTGGCATCTGAGATTGAAGGAAAGACAAGCCACAGTCAGAGAGAGAAAGACCAGCTAACTCCAAAGATAACCAGATGGCGAAAGGTAAGGGCAAGAACACAAGGAATAGAAACCAAGACTACTTGGCTTCATCAGAACCCAGCTTTCCCACCACAGCCAGCCCTGGATACCCTAACACACCAGAAAAGGAAGACTCAGACTTAAAATCACTTATCATGAAGATGATAGAAGATTTTAAGAAGGAAATAAATAACTCCCTTAAAGAAATACAAGAGAACACAGGTAAACAACTGGAAACCCTAAAAGAGGACACACAAACATCCCTTAAAGAATTATAGGAAAACAATCAAACGGGCAGAATTACAGGAAAACACAATCAAATAAGTGAACAAAATTATTCAGGAATTAAAAACAGAAAAAGAAACAATAAAGAAATCACAAAGGGAGACAACCCTGGAGTTAGAGAACACAGTAAAGAAATCAGGAGTCATAGATGCAAACATCACCAACAGAATACAAGAGATGGAAGAGAGAATCTCAGGTGTGGAAGATACCATAGATAACATGGACACAACAGTCAAAGAAAACACAAAATGCAAAAAGCTCCTAACCCAAAACATCCAAGATATCCAGGATGCAATGAGAAGACAGAACCTGAGGATAATAGGCATAGAAGAGAGGGAAGACTCCCAACTTAAAGGACCAGTAAATATCTTCAACAAAATTATAGAAGAAAACTTCCCTAACCTAAAGAAAGAGATGAACATAAGCATACAAGAAGCCTACAGAACGCCAAATAGACTGGACCAGAAAAGAAATTCCTCCTGTCACATTATAGTCAAAACACCAAATACACAAAACAAGGAAAGAATATTAAAAGCAGTTAGGGAAAAGGGGCAAGTAACATATAAAGGCAGACCTATCAGAATTACACCAGGCTTTTCACCAGAGACTATGAAAGCTAGAAGATCCTGGGCAGATCTCATACAGACTCTAAAAGAACACAAATGCCAGCCTAGCCTGCTATACCCAGCAAAACTCTCAATAATCATAGATGGTGAAACAAAAATATTCTAGGACAAATCCAAATTTGCACAGTATGTCTCCACAAACCCAGCCCTACAAAGAATAATACATGGGAAACGCCAACTCAAGGAGGGAAACTACACTCAAGAAAAAGGAAGAAAGTAATCTTTCAACAAACTCAAAAGAAGATAGCCACACAAACAATATAAACAACATCAAAAATAACAGGAAATAACAATCACTATTCCTTAATATCTCTTAACATCAATGGTCTCAACTCCCCAATAAAAAGACATAGACTGACAGACTGGATCCATAAACAGGACTCAGCATTTTGCTGCATCCAGGAAATGCACCTCCGTATTAAAGACAAACACTACCTCAGAGTAAAGGGCTGGAAAACAATTTTCCAAGCAAATGGCCCCAAGAAACAGGCTGGAGTAGCCATTCTAATATTGGATAAAATTGACTTTCAACCAAAATTCATCAAAAAGGATGAGGAAGGACACTTCTTACTCATCAAAGGAAAAATCTACCAAGAAGAACTCTCAATTCTGAACATCTATGCCCCGAATGCAAGAGCTCCCACTTTCAAAAAAAAAAAAAAACTCTACTAAAGCTCAAAGCACACATTGCACCTCACACAATAATAGTGGAAGACTTCAACACCCCACTATCAACAATGGACAGATCTTGGAAACATAAAGTAAACAGAGACACAATGAAACTAACAGATGCTATGAACCAAATGGGTTTAACAGATATCTATAGAACATTTCATCCTGCATCAAAAGAATATACCTTCTTCTCAGCACCTCATGGTACCTTCTCCAAAATGTATCATATAATTGGTCACAAAACAAACCTCAACAGATAAAAGAAGATTGAAATAATCCCATGCCTCCTATCAGATCACCATGGATTAAGGTTGGTCTTCTGTTGGGAGCTGAAGTGGAGCTGAACTCTTCATGCCGCTCCTGGGAACCTGACCCCACCAAGCTTGGCACAGCCTTGTGGTACCTTCTGAGAACTGGTCACAATTGTTTGAAGATTAATTGTTCTCCATGCTCTGGGAACTGGCTGTTCTGAAGATCGATGAGCCAGAGCGACCAGAAACCACAAGCTCCCTGCTTCCCATTCCTCCCTTTGCCTCATTCCCACCCCTCCCTTTGCCTCACTTCTGCTTTAAAAATAGCCTATGTTTCAAGAATAAATGAGACCTTGACAAGATTTTGCTTGGTCTCACTCCTCTTTTTTGCCCGTTTTTCTTTCAGGCATGGTCCCCCTCGACCCCACGAATAACGAGGTCCTGAAGGGCGGGACAGTCTTCAATGGCAAAATCAACAACAGAAAGCCCACATACATATGGAAGCTGAACAATGCTCTGCTTAATGATAACTTGGTCAAGGAAGAAATAAGGAAGGAAATTAAAGACTTCTTAGAATTCAATGCAAATGAAAATACAACTTACCCAAACCTATGGGACACAATGAAAGCAGTGTTAAGAGGAAAACTCATAGCTCTGAATGCCTTCAAAAAGAAACTGGAGAGAGCATATACTAACAGCTTAACAGCACATCTGAAAGTCCTGGAACAAAAAGAAGCTAATATACCTAAGAGGAGTAGAAGGCAGGAAATAATCAAATTAAGGGCTGAAATCAACCAAGTGGAAACTAAAAGAACTATGCAAAGAATCAACAAAACCAAGAGCTGGTTCTTTGAGAAAATCAACAAGATAGATAAACCCTTAACCAGAATAACCAGAGGGCTCAGAGACATTATCCAAATTAACAAAATTAGAAATGAAAACAGAGATATAACAACAGACTCTGAGGAAATTAAAAAAATCATCAGATCCTACTACAAAAGCCTATATGCAACAAAATTGGAAAATCTGGAGGAAATGGACAAGTTCCTAGACAGATACCAATTACCAAAGTTAAATCAGGATCAGATAAACCATCTAAACAGTCCCATAACCCCTAAAGAAATAGAAGCAGTCATTAAAAGTCTCCCAACCAAAAAAAGCCCAGGACCAGATGGGTTCAGTGCAGAATTCTATCAGACCTTCAAAGAAGACCTAATACCAATACTCTTCAAGTTATTCCATAAAATAGAAACGGAAGGAACACTACCCAATTCATTCTATGAGGCCACAGTCACACTGATACCAGAGCCCCACAAAGACCCAACAAAGAAAGAAAACTTCAGACCAATTTCCCTTATGAATATCGATGCAAAAATATTCAATAAAATTATTGCAAACCGTATCCAAGAACACATCAAAACGATCATTCACCATGATCAAGTAGGCTTCATCCCTGGGATGCAGGGACAGTTCAATACCCGGAAATCCATTAATGTAATCCACTACATAAACAAACTCAAAGAAAAAAACCACATGGTCATTTCGTTAGATGCTGAAAAAGCATTGACAAAATTCAACATCCCTTCATGATAAAAGTCTTGGAAAGATCAGGAATTCAAGGAGCATACCTAAACTTAGTAAAAGCAATATACACCAAACTAGTGGCCAACATCAAACTAAATGGAGAGAAACTCGAAGCAATCCCACTAAAATCAGGGACTAGACAAGGCTGCCCCTCTCTCTCCCTACCTATTCAATATAGTACTTGAAGTTCTAGCTAGAGCAATCAGGCAACAAAAGGAAATCAAAGGGATACAAATTGGAAAGAAATCAAAATATCACTATTTGCAGATGATATGATGGTATACTCAAGTGACCTGAAAAACTCCACCAGAGATCTGCTACAGCTGATAAACAACTTCAGCAAAGTGGCTGGATACAAAATTAACTCAAGCAAATCAGTAGCCTTCTATACTTAAAGGATAAACAAGCTGAGAAAGAAATTAGGGAAATGACACCCTTCACAATTGTCACAAACAATATAAAATATCTTGGTGTGACTCTAACCAAACAAAGTGAAAGATCTGTATGACAAGAACTTCAAGTCTCTGAAGAAAGAAATTGAAGAAGACCTCAGAAGATGGAAAGATCTCCCATGTTCATGGATTGGCAGGATTAACATAGTTAAAATGGCCAAAAATCCTGCCAAAAGTAATATACAGATTCAATGCTATCCCCATCAAAATCCCAACTCAATTCTTCATAGACCTAGAAAGAGCAATTCTAAAATTCATATGGAATAACAAAATACCCAGGATAGCAAAAACTATCCTCAACAATAAAAGGTCTTCTGGGGGAATCAGCCTCCCTGACCTCAAGCTGTACTACAGGGCAGTAGTGATAAAAACTGCATGGTATTGGTACAATGACAGGCAGGTAGATCAATGGAATAGAATTGAAGACCCAGAAATGAACCCACACACATATGGTCACTTGATCTTCGACAAAGGAGCTAAAACCATACAGTGGAAAAAAAACAGCATCTTCAACAAATGGTGCTGGATCAACTGGCGGTCTACATGTAGAAGATTGTGAATCTCTACATGATACACTGAATCTAATAGAAGAGAAAGTTCGGAAGAATCTCAAACACTTGGGCACAGGGGAATTGTTCCTGAACAGAACACCAATGGCTTGTGTTTTAAGATCAAGAATTGACAGATGGGACCTCATAAAATTACAAAGCTTCTGTAAGGCAAAGGACACTGTGAATAGTGCAAAATGGCAACCTACAGATTGGGAAAAGATCTTTACCAATCCTACATCTGATAGAGGGCTAATATCCAAAGTATACAAAGAACTCAAGAAGCTAAACGCCAGAGATCCAAATAACCCTATCAAAAAAGGGGGAAGTGAGCTAAACAGAGAATTCTCAACTGAGGAAACTCGAATGGCTGAGAAGCACCTAAAGAAATGTTCAGCATCCTTAGTCAGCAGGGAAATGCAAATCAAAACAACCCTGAGATTTCACCTCACACCAGTCATAATGGCTAAGATCAAAAACTCAGGTGATAGCAGATGTTGGCGAGGATGTGGAGAAAGAGGAACACTCCTCCATTGCTGGTGGGAATGCAAGCTGATACACCTCTCTGGAAATCAGTTTGGCGGACCCTCAGAAAAATGAACATAATACTACCTGAGGACCCAGCTATTCCGCTCCTGGGCATATACCCAGAAGATGCTCCAACATGTAAGAAAGACACATGTTCCACTATGTTCATAGCAGCCATATTTATAATAGCCAGAAGCTGGAAACAACCCAGATGTCCCTCCACAGAGGAATGGATTCAGAAAATGTGGTACATTTACACAATGGAATACTACTCAGCTATTAAAAACAATGACTTCATGAAATTCGCAAACAAATGGATGGATCTTGAAAATATCATCCTGAGGGAGGTAACATAGTCACAAAAGAATGAACATGGTATGTACTCACTGTTATGGGGTTATTAGCCCAAAAGTTTGAAATACCCAAGAGTCACTTCACAGCAACAGTAGTTCTGAGTGTGAAGTCCCAAATGGAGGACTCGGAGAAAGGACTGAAGGAGCTGAGGGAGTGTGCAGTCCCAGGGAGGTAGCAACAGTGGCAACTGGCCTGAACCCCTGATACTTCTGGAAACTGATCCACCAACTAAAGAATACACATGGAGAGACCCATGGTGCTGGCCACAAATGAGGCAGAGGAGGGTCTTGTTATCTGTCAGGAGGAGGAGAGGCCCTTGGGCCTGAGGGTGTTAGATCTCCTAGTATAGGAGAATGACAAGGAGGAAAGATGAGAGTGGGTAGGTGGGTGGGAGGGTGGGTTGGAGAATATCCCCATATTGGCAGGGGGAAGGCGGAGGGAATGGGGAGGTTCCAAAGGGGAGATCTGAAACATTTGAAATGTAAATAAAATATGAAAAAAAATGGTATTAGTACATAAATTAGTATTCATTGATTATTGTGATCTTGGGGAGAGATAGGTTATTTAAAAATATAAAACGGGCTTTTTGATAAGCATATCCAATATAAAGACACAGAAAGGCTGAAAACATAAAAGAAGCTAAGAAAACTATGGGGCTGGAGATGGCTCAGCATTTAAGAGCACTGGCTGCTTTCTCAGAGGTCCTGAGTTCAGTTCCCAGCAACCACATGGTGGCTCACAACAATCTCCAACTCCAGGTTCAGGTGATCTCATGTCCTTTTCGGACTTCCAAGGGCACCAGGCACTCATGTGCACATATATACATATAAAATAAACCTTTAAAAAGAGAAAAAAAGAAGAAAACTATAGTTTCCTTATATGAGACAAGACCGACCTTAAGGCAGAAAGCACTGTAAGAGATGGCAGGTGTGACAGTTAATCCTGTCTTTTGGTGGCATTCATGTGACCATAGAGACAAATGGGCATGTTATGAGAGCGTTTCTAGATTGTGTTAATTGAGGTAAAAGACCCACCGTAAATGTGGGTGGCACATATTGTGGTTAAGGGTCCAGGGCTGAGTAAAGGAGAATGTAAGCTGAATAGCATGCATATCTCTCTGCTTCCTGACTGTCTTAGCCAGGGTTTCTATTCCTGCACAAATATCATGACCAAGAAGCAAGTTGGAGAGGAAAGGGTTTATTCAGCTTACACTTCCACATTGTTGTTCATCACCAGAGGAAGTCAGGACTGGAACTCAAGCAGGTCAGGAAGCAGGAGCTGATGCAGGGGCCATGGAGGAATGTTACTTACTGGCTTGCTTCTCCTGGCTTGCTTAGCTTGCTCTCTTATAGAACCCAAGACTACCAGCCCAGGGATAGTACCACCCAAAATGGGCCCTCCCCTTGATCACTAATTGAGAAAATGCCTTACAGCTGGATCTCATGGAGGCATTCCTCACGGGAAGCTCCTTTCTCTGTGATGACTCCAGCTTGTGTCAAGTTGACACAAAACCAAGCAGTACACTGACCAAGGCTGCAACAGGCCATACCGCCTTCTACCATGGCTTATTTTCTTGGAAGAATGGACTGTACCCTGGAACTGTAAGTGAAAGAAACCCTTCCTTTCTTAAGTGCCCTTTTCCAGGCATTTTGTCACAGCCATGAGATACATAGAACTCATTACCTAACATAGTTGGTTGATCTAGAAAACTAAATAGATATCTTGATCTCAAGACACACAAGCAAAAATCAACTACCCCTCAAAGAGAATTTTAGAGGACAAATATTTTTAGAACCTAGATTTGCATTTACTAAGCACAGCAGGTGAATGTCCCAGTGCAGAATGGTCAGATAGGGCAGTGGCAAAGCTTCCCTCAGTGGACACAGCACAGCATGTCCTCATCCTCCACAGGAGGCTGCTATTTACTCAGCATGAGTCTTATACAAAACCAGGAACTTCATCAGGCAAGAGAGTGAGCTGCAACAGGTTTGAAGGGTCCAGAAAATATGCAATGTATTACCTGAAGACAATGGAATTATGCTAAAAATCAAGAATATATAAACTTAACCAGAACAATCCCCCCGTTAAAAATGCTTCTAGATACTGTATGAGTAAAAGTGAGCATAGTGGAGTGAGATAATCATAATAAAAAGTATAATATATATATATCTAAATGTTAAACAGTGATTATGCTTCATGTCAGAACCTTAGCCTTAAATTTATATGTTATTATTGGAAATACAGCTTTTAAATTTGAGCATGAGTCAGGGCATGAATCATGTTAGAAATCAGAATACATTCTAGGACACAACGAAAAATAATGGACATACTACATAACAACACATCATCCTTAGAGCAGGAATCCTCAACGTGACCAATACAAACATCCAACTTGCGAGCAAGAAAAGGAACTACAGGATTGAGCCAAGGCGAATGGGTGGTGAGAGGAAACATCACACATTAAAGCAAACGAGCAAGAGGATGGCTGTGTGAGCCGGTCACTTGACAGAATGAAGGAAGAGGGAAAGACCTCTGGCATGACTGACAGACTGAGGGACTGAGAGAATACACCCGTTGGTCAAAAGAGGAACATAAATATGTGTTCTGCAAGCACCTGCATCCAACTACCAGATTAACACACCACCAGGGGAAAAAACCATGCGATACCTTTTATGGAAAAAGGAAAAGTAGCTAAAATTCAGCATCTACTCCTAACAAGACCTCCTGGCAAAGGAGGCAAAGGAGCAGAAGGAGGCAGGCCTCATATAACACCGATAAAGGCTGTCTGTGAGAAGCCATTGTACTGGCTGGTTTTGTGTCAACTTGACACAAGCTGGAGTCATCACAGAGAAATGAGTTTCAGTTGAGAAAATGCTTCTATGAGATCCAGCTGTAAGGCATTTTTTCAATTAGTGATCAAGGGGGAGGGCCCCTTGTGGGTGGTACCATCTGTGGGCTGGTAGTCTTGGGTTCTATAAGAAAGCAGGCTGAGCAAGCCAGGAGAAGCAAGCCAGTAAGCAGCATCCCTCCATGGCCTCTGCATCAGCTCCTGCTTCCTGACCTGCTTGAGTTCCAGTCCTGACTTCCTTTGGTGATGAACAGCAATTGGAAGTGTAAGCTCAATAAACCCTTTCCTCCCCAACTTGTTTCTTGGTCATGATGTTTGTGCAGGAAATAGAAACCCTGACTAAGACAGCCATTAAACACCAGGCCTAATAGAAACTGCACTCTCACCAAGATTAGGGGAGCCTGCCTTGATCATTTCTGTTCAGCTTCTTGCAGGAAGCCAACGAAATAAAGAAAAGAAGAACACACACACACACACACACGTACAGATATACACACATCAATAACTTTGTTTTCAGGAAATGGGATTATTACATAAAGAATCAAAATAGTGAGAGAGTTTAGTAATTTTTATGATGTAATTGAGCAATGTATAAAGTAATAATCTCAGGCCAGGGAGATGCATAAAATTGCTAGCTCCAGGCTTGATGACCTAAGCTCCATCCACCAAAACCAAGGTAAGAAGCCAAATGCAGAGGCACACATCATTTCTGCAATCCCAGAACTCCTTGGCAATTTGGGAGGTAGAGGCAGGAGGACTGGCTGGAAGCTCTAGGCTAGCATAAAAGACCTGTCTGCAGCAGAAGCACACAGTTAGAAGACTGACTACACCAATCAGAGAAATGTGCTATTACAAGAAAAAGAAAAAAAGAAAAAGAAACAGACCTCCATAAATGTAGTCCGCTCGTTTCCCTGATGAATGGCGGTACTGGGGACCCAACCTGGGGCCTTTTACATTGTAGGTGAGATCTCTACCACTGAACTACAGGCCCAGCTCTCAATTTCTGAGACAGGGTCTTGTTAAAAGTAAGGCTCTCAATGCTCTTTATTCTATTCCATTTAACAAAGATATAAGTATCTCACTTTTTAAAACGTTAAGCATAAAATGGAGTTTTATTGATAAGTTTTGGAGAATGTTTAGACATCTATTCAGATAACACCTCTGTGTCATTTTCTTTTACGATTTCCTTCTTTTCTTTCTTAATAAAATTTTTATCAACTCTTTGAGACACTTGAAAAGAAAACTCCAAAATTTAAATGGAGAACCTAAGAATACTCCTGAAAGTCTGCTCCCGTTTTTTGAGAAACGCATCACTTCTTGAAAGACAAACATGCTGTCATTAATACAGAAAAAAGGGCCAGCGTCACTTAACCCTTTCCTTGGCTCTTGCCCGAGAAATCATTGCCGAAGTCCTAAGAATCTTCTATAGCTTCTAAGATTTTTTAAAATATACTGATGATTGCATTATACATTTATTAAATAACATTTATTTTATTTATTATAAAGTTATCCTTGTAGGGTGAAGAGAAAGTTATCAAGTGATACTGTGGCATAAAGTTATACATAAAGTAGAAATTGGATTGCTATCTCCTACTACTGTTTAAATGGTTACAATGTTTAAAGCAGATTTGCAAAAATGCTTAGACGTGCAGTAGCCATTTAAGATGGTGTGTTACAGGGTTAGAGAGAGAGCTCAGTGGGTCAGAGCTCTTGTTGAGGAATCATGGGAAGCTAGGTTCAGATCTCTACCCTCCCCACCCCCTATAAAAAGCAGGGCATAGCCACACCTCCTGTACCCTAGCACTGGTATGTATGTGCGCAGAGGTGGGAGAATTGCTGGGCTGCTGGCCAGCCAGCCTAGCTAAACATACAGCAAGTCCAAAATCAGTGAGAGACTCCGTGACAAGGGAGTGAATCAGAGAGTGATGGAGGAGATAGATACCCAATGTCCTTCTCTTGCTGCTGCATGCATGAGCCTGCATCCACACATGTGCACATACATACCTCTCTCTCCTTCCCTCCCTCCCTCCCTCCCTCCCTTCCCCCCTGTATGTGTGTGTGTCACACACAAGTGCTCTCCTCTTTCTTTTCGAGAGAGAGAAAAACACAAACACATACGGGGGGGGGTAGGAAGGGAGGGGGAGCGGGAGAGGGAGGGGGAGAGGGAGGGAGAGAGACTGTGTAAGGAAATTACTTAAGTACTACTCAAAAAGGGCCACTATGAAGAAAAGAGTTACAAGGTTATTAAAATCAAGAATTCTCTTTATCAAAAACATATCAGGAAAACAGAGAACTACAATACATAAACTGTAATAAGAGATTTTCATCACACTCTGAGAGGGCAAATATTCAACAATAAATGAAAAAAAGATATGTTTTTAAAGAAGGGATGGTGGCCAGGTCCAATAAGCATAAGAAAAGATAATGTGGAATCAATGTGTCTAGCTCAACCGGTAGACAGAACCTGTCTTTTTTTTTTTTTTTTTTTTTCCATTTTTCAAGACAGGGTTTCACTGTGTAGCCCTGGCTATCCTGGAACTCACTCTGTAGACCAGGCTGGCCTCAAACTCAGAAATCCACCTGCCTCTGCCTCCCAAGTGCTGGGATTAAAGGCGTGCGCCACCACTGCCCGGCTGAGAACCTGTCTTAAAAGAAAAATAACAATGTGGGGGAGGGCCTGTTCGATATCTCAGAGGGCAAACATGACAGCCACCAAGCCTGACGACATGGGTTCAATCCTCAGGACTCAGACAGTGAAAGGAGAGAAGAGAATTCCCCCAGCTATCTTCTCAGTCCCATGTGTGTGCTGTGGTGCTAGTTTATTCACACACAAAAAGTTAAATGTAATAAAAAATTAAAAAAACAAAATGGAAATCAGATGGAAAGCAGTACAGGTAAACAGTGTAGATGCCCAGCCTCCACCTGCATGCTCACAGAGGTGCTCACACACCTGTGTATGTGGACACACAGACATACAAATTTGCGTCAGGCGATGTGTCATTTCCATTTACCAGAGCATTTAGAAGGTGGGAACACATGTTCTGCAAGCATGAAGACATGTCAACACTGGTTGTTGCATGTATAACTTGACATGGTCACTGGGATATATTGGTGTGTGTGTGTGTGTGTGTGTGTGTGTGTGTGTGTGAGTGTGTGTGTGCTCTTAACTAAGTAAATATGTATCTGTCTAGCAAATGCTAGTTTGGAGAAAGTCTTGCACATAGGGAGCTGGAGGATGTTCAAAAACTGTCTTAGTTATAACCTAAGATCCACTGACCAAGGAAATTTCAGATACCCATAGGACAGGAAAACAGAGAATGAGATAGACTGTAGGATTCTGACCCAGTGGCAAATTCACAGCAGTAAAAATAAATCCACCAACTTGGATGAGTCTCTTGAACATAACATATAAAAAAAGGAGCCCTGGAGAGGAACATGAGCACTGTGAGTCACTTATATAAAGTTCACAGAGTGTGCAAAATGAAATCCGCACACGTGGAAACACCAGACGGAATGTCAAGCACTTCTTTCTTTAGGGTGGTGGCCCTTTCCGCCTCTGTGGGAGGACAGGAGGGGGATGGAGACATGAGGGATTGGTGATGGTCTGGTTTTTTTTTTCTTTCTTTTTTCTTTTTAAAGCTGAGATGAAAGCACATTAGTATTTATTTCTGCCACATATGTTAGAAATAGTCTTGCAAGTGGTTCTGTGTTTAATAGCAACAAAATATAAAGTAGAATATGCTGTGTTTAAATACTTGCGCTGTAGCCTCAAGCTAGATGTGTCTGGACCAGGAAGAAAATCCACAAGTTCAAAAGAAGTTTAAATCAGTGAATGTTACTTTTCATTAAGAAAACAAGAAACATGGGTAAGAGGAGGAGTTGTTTTTGTACCCTGTTCAACCAGCTAAGGTTCGGGTCACTCTGAAGCCCACTCTAGGCAGACTCTAGTGTGAACTGTTAGCTCAGGCCCTGTTAGTAGGCACATGCAAATGAAACATGGCTTCTGACGGTTATAAATAATGTTCGTTTCATCCCAGAAAATCCATCTCATGGAGACATGAACATATTACACTCCTATGACAGCTGAAAGCATTTTGTCTTCTTCCCCATGGTTTTGGACGAGAAGCCTGCACGTTAGACACGCCCTCTACCCTTGTCTGCCTTCCACAGAGCCATCTTGTTCTCTTTGCAGATTCTCCTTTAGTTTGCTGCCAGATCTTTATTACGTGCTCAGAAATGCCATTCCCTCCTGCCAAATGTCTCACATTTATCTCGAAATTTCTTACACTCTCTGCTTCACTGAGTTTTACCAGAAAGCAGCTAGTTTGTATGCTCGTTTTTCTTTGCCCGTGGTTTTCTAGTTAGTTTCAGTTTTTAATGAGGATATATTTCTAAGAGCTTTGTTCCAGAGACTTACTCATTAGTTATGAAGATTTTATCCTTCTCTACTTTGTTAGAACTAATTTCTCTAATAACCTAATTTGCTAAAGCTGTCTGCCAAAATAACCCTCATGGCTGCAGGTAGCTGGGAAGAGCGGGTGCGGCAGACTGCCTTCCGGTTCCAGCGACCTGCCGTTCATAAACTGCTCTATGAAGGTCATGGTTATTTGTCTTGGTAATACTTGGGTGCCTAGAAACAACCTAAAAATAAAAGATGGGTACCGCAATGTCCTAGAATCCTCAGTAGATGATATCCTCACTTTGTGTTAGCATTTCTCCTAGGTTTCCTACAACCAGACCTACACAAACGACCAGGAATAGGATTCTCAAAAACAGACACTCATCTAAAGAGAATTGTTGTTTGTTTGTTTGTTTGTTTGTTTTTTGTTTTCCGAGACAGGGTTTCTCTGTGTAGCCCTGGCTGTCCTGGAACTCACTCTGTAGACCAGGCTGGCCTCAAACTCAGAAATCCGCCTGCCTCAAAAGCAGACACTCAAATCTGGTACAATAAACTATCTATAATTCTTATTATCCATCCCCCAAACCTAGGGGTGCAGCATGTAATTCATGTTACAGAATCACCAGGCTCTTTGGTAGTAACCTGGATTTATTTTATTGTACCAGGCTAAATCTTAGCTTCTATCAGACAATTACCTGGAGGTTTTCTTTTGGATGTTCTTGATAATAAAATGGGGAATATACATAGTATCTACCAAATGATTTTGAATGCGTGTGTGTGTGCGTGAGTGTGTGTGTGTGCGTGTGTGTGTGCGCGTGCGTGTGTGTGCGTGTGTGTGCATGTGTGTGCGTGAGTGCGTGTGTGTGTGCGTGTGTGCGTGCGTGAGTGTGTGTGTGCGTGCGTGTGTGTGCGTGTGTGTGCGTGAGTGTGTGTGTGCGTGTGTGTGCGTGTGTGGGTGCGTGTGTGCGCGTGTGTGCGTGTGTGTGTGCGTATGTGCGTGTGCGTGTGTGTGAGTGTGTGTGTGCGTGTGTGTGTGCGTGTGTGCGTGTGTGTGTGTGTGTGCGTGTGTGTGTGAAGGTTACACATTGAAATCAGAGGTAACAAAATCATTAATATGGTAGAAATGTGTTCTAGTAATTCAAAGGCTGGGAAGAGCTTCATACTAGCTTTTCTTTTTGAGCCTTTTCTAAGTGGTAGTTCATGAATGTCTAGCTCACCTGCTTGTCTCAGGAGTCTTAGAGATTATAAAGCAAGTCATAATTCAGGGGAGGTTGACGAGGCCTTGTAAAGCCTTGTTGGCACAGATATTTAAGTTTCGTATGCACCTGGACACCAATAATATCAAAGTGGATCCTTGTTATAAACTGAGAAAAGGGTCCCTGAGTAACTTTATTATTGATTTTCCTATCCAAAAACCTATGTATTATCCAGCTAATGCATTAGTTTAAAATAATCTAACTATAAGTCATACAACTATTGATTGATCCTGGTCCCCACTGAAGTAATTTAAATGTATTTGTGAATTATGACACAGGTGCTGGGATCAAGCACAGATGCGCCCTTAAAGTCTGCAGACCCCAAATACGGTCAAATTCTGAGATGAGCTAACACGATCTGTGCTGAGAACCACTGCTAGCCACTGCTAGGGTTGAGGCTCTAAAATTTTTTGCTCTCTATTTAGGCTTCTATGACTTGGAGTACTATATGTACCCAGTGGTGATTCATTTAGACTTGGTTAAAAATGTGGCAACCTCTAAAGTCATGGGGAGATAGTGAAGGTAGGGGTTGGGTGGGGGAGTGTGCTTCTTCCTTATCTCAGAAGGCTCTGGTCATTTCATTCATGATCTCTGTACTGTGCTTACTTCACTTGGCACTGCAAAGATGAATTTCATTTTATTTAATCACTCGTGAGCTGAATGCAATTCTGGCTTGGGCATGTGGCTCAGTGGTAAGGGTCCTTACCAGCAAGCCTGACCACCCTTCAACCCTCATGCCTAGTGGAAGGAGAGAGGCAGCTCCTAGAAACAGCCCTCTGACCTCCATGTGCATTGTGTGGCATGTGCATGTTTCTGCCATAAATACATAAACACAATTCTATAAAAAATAATTTGCCATTCTGGTTTGGAGGGCAACTAGAGAGGCAAGGAGCCATGTGGAGTCTTCTCCCACTGACACCTCTGGCAGGGAACATAGGATAGTATTGGGTCAGGACAGGGACTGTCTTTATTTGGAGCATGTCCTGTCTGGGGTAAAATTCCACCTCTGAAACCTCCCAGTTATCAGAGGATTGCAAAGGAGGAGGGAGATGTGACTTGTACTCATCCTACTTCTGCACAGTAGAGGAGAGTCCTTGATTCTGGAAAGAGAAGAACAGAAGGTAGACTTGGTAGTGGGAGTAAGTAGCGGGTACATTTCCCCAGGGCAATTGGTTGGCAAGGCTCAGTACAAGGACCCCGGATTTTAGAATCTCCGTGTCACAGAGTTGTTAACTGCGTGAACTTAAAAAGCAAGGAAGGATGATATCGGGGATGAATTCTAGATGTACAAGAAGAACTAATTTTATTATGTGGTTGCTGGTGCCATTTGTGGCTGAGGTTATAAGCTATTGTCTTGCACCTGTTGATGTAGAATGAGTTACTTCATCAATCACTTACCCGAGAGTGACTGTTACATTAAACATCCCTCCTCAACTTGAGCTCAAATTGAAAGTGTCTAATTGCTCCAATTTTTAAGGGCAAATTATGTGCTAGAAGCCAAATCCCATTTCTCCTATTGTGTCCAGCTGTCCAATATCAAAGCCCAAAGGCCAGTCAATAAAAAGGAAACATTTCTGGCGAGACAGAGGGCCATTTGATTAATGTGTGTGGAGGGGGGGACATCAAAGGGGAAGTAAGTCTCGAAAGATTCAACCCCAACGGAGATGAAATCTCTAAGCCATAGAAGAGTAATAGAGCTTGTCTTCACTTCAAATTATTTCTTCTTTTGTCCTTTTTCCTTCACCTTCTCTTGAGAAAAATACCAGTATATTGAGGTTTATCAATCAGTAGACATTTATAAGCAGAAAAACAAGAGACATTGTAGTCTTTTATCTCTCTGCTGTTTTTGAGAGTGTGAGTCATGCGATATTGCCCAGGGTGGCCTCAAAGTTACTATGGCCTTGATTGAATTCATCCTCCTCCTGTCTCAGCCTCCCCAGTGCTGGCATTTCAGGCATGTACCATCACACCTGCTGGCTACTGTAATTCTTTATCAGTGTTCGACCAAATCGTTAAAGAGGAGGTTATAAAAATGAAGGTAAAGATGCTTATTTGAGAGCATGCCTTACCATCTTCTGACCACCACAGTGGGGCTCTCATTAGGGCCAAGGAGCTCTGTACAGTGAGGCATCTTACCCTCATTCTGCCATTCCTTATGGCTGGCCCATCCTCTGCCAATCTCAACACGTACAGATCCATTTTGTACTCCCTTCCTCCACGGATGCTGAATCCAAATCCTTTGGCTCCTTTCTCCATGTCCACAGTGAAATAATCAAAATCCTTTGGGAGTGGGGAGAAAATGGGACATGGAGTAGTTTAGCATCAGAGAGAACTCAATGGTCACCTTTCCTGTCCCTTTTCCCATAGCTAACGTGTTTAAATGACAAGGTGCTGGAAGGTGCCTCCTGATTTTACAAGTACTGCTTATTCAGAGCAAGGCATAGCTCCAAAGGCTCAAGTGGGCCAGAGCACTTAACTCTGTTAAAATAAGCAGTGCAGCTCACATCAGCCTGCCTGATCATCTTGCACTTATGGCATATGGATCTGAATGACGTCATCTCTCCTGAATGTTCTCATGCATTATTGCTAGTACCACAAATAAGTCTGTCAATCAGTGATGCATCTCCAGAAGTGTAAACTACAGTTTTCTGAGCTAAAAGTGAACTTGAATGGGGTTCTGATGCTATCTTTCAGTTGGACAGACTGCTGAACATCCAGTCAGAGGATATAATATCATTTTTCTTTCCCTGAAAATGTAGTATGTGTAAGACTTCCTGACTATCAATCTACTTAAACTGTTTGTGGATAAAGTTGCCCTTAATTTAATAATGGGACACAATATAATCTGATAGAGTAGAAATTGTCCTTAATTTCTATCTTGGTACCTATTACTTGGTTACCAAGTAATGACTGCTTACTAGAGATTCAGCTCTGGTCCTGATACCTTGACCTGTATGAGAGATCCAGCCTTAAGGAAATGGAAGTTCAGACAGGTTAAGGAAGTCTCAGGAGTTATGTCCAATGATACCAATAATAAAAAACAGCTGAACCCTTTGTTGTGTGCACAGGGCCTTTTTGGGCAATTACAGTGGGTGCAGGGTAAATGATAAAGCCACCCTTGGCTCTGTCCTCTGCATAGAGGCATGGCATGGCTCTACCATAGTGTGGGGGGTAGCAGGCCATTTAGAAACTACCAATGGCTGGAAAATGTAAAATTTTTCTGCATTACCTGTATCCCAGGAGTCTAGCAGGAGCTTAAAAATGATAGTTGACAGGGCTATGTATGTTCTTGGAGTTAGCTGGTTAATTATCATCAAGGATTAGTTCATTGTGACTGCTCATTCATTCCTGACAGGTTCATGGATGAACCGTTCTGCTTTATTCTGGGAAAGATTTATTCATGCCTTGAAGGTTTGGAGGTGCAGGCTTGACCCTGATAGCAATAGTAGTTACAGAGCCCCGGCTCTCTGCTCCAGCAGGATACCATTTCTGCCTCCCGTCTATGGCATCCCTTGTATATCCCTTGCACACCCCATGATATCCAGCAGAGGTACCTGTGGCTGCCTGTAGTCTGACAGAGGGTACTGTCTGGTGTCTGGGGAGTGTTGCCTGTAGTCCAAGGGTGGGGGTTGTGAGTAGTCCCCTCCTGGGGGTTGCCTGTAGTCCAGTGGGGGCTGCCTGTAGTCTGTGAAGGGAGGCTGCCGGATGTCTGGTTTCACATCTTGCCTTGCTTTAACTTCTGACCTGTAACTGGATGAAGGGAAAGGGGTTTGCTTTGGTATTTCAGTGTTCTGAGGAGGTTAGACCAACTAAGCATAGCCTAGCCACAAAAGCTTGTGGGCACCCAATCCTTGAGTTGGTCTTGTTACATATTTAGGATTAAAGAAAATTAAAGAAATGCTATTATCTTGTGGGGCAGTGATCTGTGACAGGCAGTCTGGCACCCGGTTGAGCAGAGGAGAAAACTCTGGGAGACCCAGCCAAATCCGCAAGGGACCAGAAACATTATGCCAATGCTCCCAGGAGGCTTTTGGCTCCTGTCAGGGTCACATGTCACCCCTACTCAGGTAGAGGGGGGGCCACATAGCCCCAAGCCATCACCATGTTAATGAGATACCTAGAGGCTTAGCCATGCCCCTTCCCAGGTACTATATCTGCCTCACCTCTCCCAGAGGGGCGGGAGTACAATTCTATCCATGCTACTCTCCACAGGATGAAAATGAACGTCTTAGAATTATGGACTGTTTCTTCATCTGGACCGGCAGTGGGAAGCGAGGGATTAAGGAGCTGTGTCTAATCTCTTGCTGAGGGCTTCCCAGAGCTCCCAGACTGTACCCATTCACCCAAGCCTAAGCAGCTAGCCCAGTGCCCCAAGCTGCTGAGACCCGGTCCTGGAGGGAACACCAGATGCGCTCTGACTAGCCCAAGCCTGTCTTCAGCACCCTGCGGAGACTGTGGTGCCCTGGGCTAGAGAACCCATGGAGGCAGCTGCTGCTCGTTCCTGGGAATGGTCCCCTCTCCCACCCACGGGCAGGGCCCGAAAAGGCTTCCCACAGCCTCCACCTGCTCATTAGACTGTGTGGGAAGATGCTCGGCCACTTCCCCGAGTGTCTCCTGTCCCACCCAGAGCCGCAGTGCTCAGGACAGACACGTGGGGCTTATTTACACTATGCCAGGCTTGTTCCCACATTATCTAAAGATTGTTAACAAGCGTTGTGTTGTTATATACTTTCATTTGGCTCGTTAAGAAATCAACACAAAAGTGATGTTTTCACCTGAACCCTGTGGAAAAGGCCTCCTGGATATTCTCTCACTTTGGTTATTTAAAAACTGCACACTCAGTGGGTTAGAGGGAGGGCTGCCTTAGTAGTTAACAGCATGCATTGCTCCTGTAGAGGACTCGAGTTCAGTTTCTGGCATCCATGTCAGGTGGC
>JADRCH010000703.1:574547-595601 GCA_019843965.1 Rhynchomys soricoides | reverse complement strand
ACACACACACACACACACACACACACACACACTCTTCTTGAAATGTCATCATTACATCATGGTCGTGTAAGCATAAGTGAAATGATCACCAAATAGTTTATAAACATGTTATTAATGGCTAGTCTTTTAAAAAGTTTTATTTATTCTTATTTTATATGTGTGTTTACCTGTGTGTGTGTGTGTGTTTGATCAGTGCCCTTAGCAGACAGAAGAAAGCATCAGATCCCTGAACTTGGAGTTACGAAGACCTCTGAGACACCACATACACACTGGGAACTGAACCCAGGACTCTGTAAGAGCAAGTGCTCTAAAACACTGAGCCATCTCACGCTTTAGATGTTAAAGGAGTGGTAGTGAGGCATGATCATTGACTACAATGAAGGCCCAGAGTCACTGGCTCATTGGAAAAAAAGTGGGAGCAATGTTGCAGAGGTTTAAACATGAAAGCACAGCTACCAGGATCAGCACTGGATTCCACTGCAGTCGTGTGATAGGAGGAGAGGCAAAATGGCCCAGGGCAACATTCATTTCTGGCTTATTTTTAGTCCTTACATGCTGATAAACACAGAGAGGACTAATGCACACAATAGCAGCTGAATATCTTCAGGCTTTCCCACTGCTCTAAGATGTAGTAGCTCCCAGGTCACAGAGGGTGTGACAGCCAACCCCAGACATTGTGAGATCATAGGTATGTGGGTAAGGTCAGCACCGTGGAACAGAGACACTTTAATCTTATAGTTCATTGCCCGATGCTGCAGTACAGATGCAATTAGATTAAAGCAATATTCTGAAGAATGAGCGAAATCCTTTTTAAACATTTTATTTACTTATTTATTTTAGACAATGCCTACTTCGCAGCCCAGGCTGGTCTTGAATTTGTGATATGCCTCCCTCAGCCTCCTGAGTGACCAGAGGGCAGGTGTGAGCTTGCCACACTGTGCCTTGTAGGATTGAGGAAATAATTCGCACAGAGAAAAGGTTCAAAGACTGTAGGGCTTTACAATCATTACATGATAGCTCTTCATTGGTTTATGCTCTTACTGGTGCTGATTACTAACAAACATCTTTTTAAAAGTTCACCTGAACAATTACCTCTACTATAACTCAGTATTTGCCGAGGCAAATACTGAGGACAACACGCGTGTTTACTGGGCTTCTTGGAAGGGAGTTAGTAGGTTAGTAGTTTCAGTCACCCCTTCGAGCAGGTTGCATTTGTTACTTAACCCTGCAGAGAGGGGAGACACTCCTTGGAGGAGGAGGAGGTGTACAAACCAGGCTTTCCTTTATCCCTCACCCCAAGGTGCAAGCTGTGAACAGAATCATCAAAGTATGATTTGAATAAGATGATTAGCTATGCAAAAGCGTACATTAAACAAAAGGGAAGGAACTGGGTGACATTAGCCAGTGTGTGTGGGTTCGCTTCTAGAAATCGCTAGCTTGGTGGTTTGGGTGTCTCCCTATTTTAAGTTATAGCAGAATCACTTTATTTTTATGATCTGTGTAGTATTGGAATGAACTATCCATTATGCACTCCGTTTCCAACCAGCTGTGTCATGAGGTATAGTGAAAGAGGATGGAATGTGAGAATCTCCCCAAAGATTAGACAAATGACTAGAAATAGAACCGGTGAAGCTTGCCGCAGCTGTCGTCTTGGCCACTGAGCATCAAACGCCCCTCTCTTCCATTGCATGTGTCAGGATGCGAAGAGTTCTTTAGCAAGGGAAATGTACTTAATTTTTTATGAATGTTGCTAACTTTGAGTGGTATACTGGCTAGATCAAAAATTAGGTTGGGTTGAATAAGTGGAAAATTTAGGGGTAGATTATTAAAAATTAAGGGAAAAAGTCAGGCTCTGGGCTAGGAAGATGGGTAACTTGGTAAAGTGCTTGCTACATAAACATGAGGACCTACATAAATCCAGACACAGCAGCCTGTACCTGTGATCTTAGCACTGGTGAAATAGAAATGGGGAGTCCTTGGGCCTTGCTGGCCTGACAGTCAAATCAAGTAGTGAGTTCTGGGTTCAACGACAGACTCTCTTTCAAAACAGTAAGATGAAAACTCGGTTGAGAAATATACCCAATGAACCTCTGGCCTCTGCACATCACGTCCACACATGGATACCTTACAGAAGAAGATGCATGCATGTATGTGTTCTCTCTCTTTCTCTCTCTCTCTCTCTCTCTCTCTCTCTCTCTCTCTCTCTTAAAAGTTATTTTACATATAAAGGAAGGTCACCAACCTAGTTCTTGTAGCAGTTAATTCTATCGCTAAAGATACTTTAGAGATGATAAAGACAGATGGTAAATAGTAAATTCTAGTAAGGTTTTATGGTGTGCTAAAGTTCCAAGGCTAAGAAATGCTGCCCAGGAAATCTCCCAGCGAGTGTGAGCCTTTTCTAAACCATTGCTAGGGGGATAGGAGAGCTCAAGAGCTACAGGTAATTAACGATGGCTGGAAGATGAACTCTTCCCCAATGATGGGTTTCCTGATTGGTTATCCAATACTGAGTGGTCAGCTCTAGAAGCCTATACATTCAGGCAACACTGAAGCGACCCAGCAGACTGTATTTATGTGGTGTGTGTGTGCATGTGCATGTGCGTGTGTGTGTGTGTGTGTGTATGTGCGTGTGTGTATGTGTGTGTGTGTGTAGTGGTTAAAGAGGGGGACGCTGATAATTTGGGAGAAGAGCTGGAGATGGGAATGGCAGGAAGGAGGAATAGAAGAAATGATATATTTATATTTTAACTAAATTTAGCAAATAATCATTTCCAATCTTGAGTATCTAGGGTTCAAAGTATTTGAAGGAAGACATTTTCCAGTGCTCTTCCATGGGCCTTGTGGTTTTAAAAGGCAAAGACTGATTGCCCTTGGAGAAGAGAACTCTGTTCTTCATATTTAGTTTTGGACTATATCCTATAATAGTTCTTTTTTATTTTCTCCATTTGACTTATAATCATCTTAGAATTATTCTGTGATTCCTGAGAACACAGGGAAGCATAGGAAGCTGATATGAGCAAATGAGATAGTATACATTAGCACTTATCTAGTTTGCAAATGGAGATACTCATCGAGATTGCCCTTGTAGGTCATCCTGTTCTTTTGTGGGAAATGGCTCACTCTGACATGTAGGTGGGCGCGCCTTGTATAGAAGAACTTGGTATATGAGCTGCCTTGGCAGCATTTCTAGACAGATATACAAATAGGTAAAGGAGCTTTCCTTTGACACCACAGCGATCTTTGGAGGAGACTATGAAAATGTTTCTGATATCTTTAAAATCATTGAATCTTTTTGATCAAACATAAACGAGTCTCCAGTTACAATAAAAATATAAGCCAGGGAACCTGGGCACAGGCTTATTAAAGGTTCTTAATGTTACTGAAACAAATATGTTGGTGATTTATAAAAATCTGAATCATGTGAATATGCTAATGCCAGATTTAGGAAATATTTTGTGGTCAAGGAAAAAGTGTTTGCAAAGACCTTTGCTTCCATAAGAGGGAGAGAGGATGTCCCAGTTGTAAGCTAGGTGCTGACAGTGGTTTAGCCAGCGGTTCTCTCCAGGGACCTTTAATATCCTCTTGTGCTTTGCTCATCACAGTAGGAGAACCTTTCTGGAGAGATGATGGCCAGTGGACCAAGAGAATTAACTAGCCAGTAGAGATGAGATTACCCATCCAAGTCTAGAAGCAGATCTTTCACACCCTGAAAGAAGATGAGGGTTACAAAATTTATCTACAATGGCAAAGCCAAGAGCAGGAGTCTGAGACTGGCTGAGGGACTGCAGGTATGCTCAGGCCCTCCCTCTGGACTCTGAGATGGATCCTGAGGAAAGCCAGTGCAATCTGTCCCCATAACACGTGGTGTTGGCAAGCACAGCTGGGGCTCATTACTGAGCCAACCAGGACTTAACTCTGCTTTCTTCGGGTTGTCAAGCTCTTACCTTTGCATCATTTGCTCAATGGGGCTTCTCTTTTCCCGAGCATACGTTTAAAACATAAGCAGCCAAGGACAGCCAGGCACTCAGTTTTCCGTGAAAGCACATGGGGAAATCATAGCAGAATGGGTTTTATGGAAATGTCACCCGTGGTACAGAGAAAACTACTGTTCTGAAGTGGTGTGAGTGATAGGGCCAGAGAACTCTGAATATTGAAAAAATCTGACTCCATCTTCACTGGGGGTGGGGAGGGCACAAGAGAAGCAGCTGTCCTGAAAATGGTGGACATGAGAGGCTAAGGAGGCATTCACATTCAGATAAGTTCTATTTCTCTCCTGTTGGAAGGAAGAAAAACACGTGGAACTACACCCTTACCTATTTCTTTAATAGCTCAACCCGAGCCAGGTTTTCTGTTGCACACGAGTCACAATAAAATGATACTGTTTTTATCTGTCACTTCTGCCTTCTAGAGCCTCAAAGGACCTTATTCACGTTACTAGTTCAGGAGGTCCCTACATATGGGATGGACGACTCTCACTAGGCTGTGGGGAGGGCAGGGTAAAGTCATGATTGGCTAGGAGTCCTTCCACCTCTCCTGCCCTCTATGCTGTCATTGTGCTTGTGGCTCAATGTTTTTCTGCAGACCCCACTTTTCAGTCCTTTCCCTGCCAGCCTTCGGTCTGCTTGCTCTCTAGGAACAAGTGAGAGTTTCAGAAAAGAAAACCCAGCAATGACACTTGCTAGCCTGGAGTCTACAGAAACACCCCACTCTACTGGGACAAACATGAGGAGTTCGAATATTCTTACCAGAGCCTTTGGGGGTGGCTTTCGTCCCCCTCAATGGGCTCATCTCTAGCTCTCCCCATACCCTACCCATACTCAACAGAGGACCTCTGCCTGTGCTCTCAGGTAGTTAGCCCCAGCTCAGTATTTCTGCAGAGAAGCTTCTTCTACCCTTCAGGGCAGATGTTGAGTTATAGTTGCTAATGAAATAATGTATTTAGCACACACACATTCATTCATCTCTCTCTCTCTCTCTCTCTCTCCTTCTCTCTCCCTCTCTCTCTCTCCCTCCCTCCCTGCCTCCCTTTCTCTCTCCCTCTGAAACCATCTAAAAGTTCACACAGTAATTCAGCTGCACGAAAACCTATCTCCCAGCTGTGTCCTAAGCAGTTCCCAGGAATTCTTTCATCACCTCCTCACCTCTCAGAGTCAGAAAAATCCGAAGTGAAACATTACCTATTTTCATGTCCTTGCAGCTGGAGAGGTTGAGGAGGAGCTGGCTGTGCAACTGGGCTGTTGGGGGTGGCTGGGCTCGGCTGGGCCAGAGGGCTCTGCTGGGCCAGAGGGCTGTGCTGCTGGGCCATGGGGCTCTGCTTCTCTGAACTGGGTGCTGATGCTGGGCTGTTGAGCTCTGATGGGGAACCAAGGCAACAGATGTGGTCAGGTTGGCATCTGATCAGAGGCAAGAAGTAAACAGACTGAGACTTGGTGCCCCCTTGGTCATTTTGTTTTCTGCAGGGCTTTTCCCTATCAGGTTAAACTCATGAAGGGTGGCACCATTCCTGGAAGGAGTGTTCTTCCATTAATTTTAACTGTTACTGAGTAAAGTTATGAGCAGTCTTGTCATTTTGTTGAAAGGAAAGGTCACAGAAGCAAACCAACTAAGTAAAAACAATGTGTTAAAACCATGAGAAAACAATTCAAAGCATAAAACATATTCTAATATGCTAAAAATATAGGAATTTCTTGCTGAGAGAAATGTTCTAGCTAACACCTTTTGATTTAGTTTCTCTTCCTTTCTTTCCTTTTCAATAGAGCCTCAGTCTGTAGCTCAGCTCATCCTGAGTTGGCCATTCTTACTCAACCTCCCAAGAAGCTGGATTTATGGGCTGTGTGTGCAACCACTCAAGAACTCTTATCAGGGCTTCCAAAGTGTGGATAGGCAGCTAGCTGTCTGTATATGCTAATGAATGCTGTTACTGATCCCTTGCCAGTCTTACTAAGAGTCCTTTGTATAGTTTTCCAGGAAGAAAAAAGTACTCTGCACACAGGGAGATTCATAAAGCTATTCAAAAACCTGCTTCTTTGTTTTTTCTTTTATAACAATAGAAAATTTCAGTGAAAATGACCCTCACATGTTAGGGTAAGGCCAGAACCAATACTCCAGACTGAGAGGGCAGAGAAACATGGGGGGAGGGGGTGTAGCACACATTCTTGCTCACAGTTCATTTTCTCTGACTTGTCTATACAGATTGGTGTCCTCCAATGACAGACGGAAACTATGGCCATTATCATCTGTCTGTCTGTCTATTCTTGTAGTTGGCCTATTTGCATTCTGACATGAACCACTTCTCTGTCTTCTCCAAATGTTTTTATGTTATCTCTCACCCTTGGCACTCTTTTTGAGTTAGATAATCCTTTGTGGTGGAACACTGCCCTGAGCATCATAAGGAGGTTTTAAAGCATCTCTGACTTCTACTCACTAGCTGACAGTCATATCCGCGCCTCCCCCCCCCCCCCCCCCGTCCCCAACCTTGACAGTTAAAATTGTCTCTAGACAGTACCAGATACTTCCTAATGGTCTCCAAATCATCCTAGTTGGGAGCTTCTGTTTTATAATCTAAGTCAGGTGGCTGGCTACTCTGCCACTTGGGGTGCATATATCAGACAGTCCTAAAATAGAGTGGGTAGGAGGCAGAGTGAAATAAAGGACACAAGGTAAGGCCATCAGCCTTTGGATGGGACACCGTGGTGATTCAGCAGTGAGCTCCCAGGATGAAATTCTTCAGTTCCCTTGTGAGCCAGGAACAACAACTCAATAGAGAGCCTGCTGTGCATGGGAACCATGACAGAATGAGGGAGGGCCTCAGTTGTGATTTTGGGGTGGTTTACTGTTTGGAAACTTTCAGGTGTTGGGGGAGGGGGGCTGTGTAGAGACATTTGAAAGAAAAGTGGGAATTTTATATCTTTTTTTCAGATGCAACATTTCCTAAATGAGCTTTAGACTCATTTAGGACTTTAGACTGCAAAACTAAAACTACTTCTCGAGGGGCTTCCAAATCAATCTGACTTTCAAGTCTTTTCCAGGGAACAAATGTCCTCTCCTCCTCTGTCTCTAGTATTGCTACCTGCTGGGTTGAGTGAGTTCCAGCTTAATATCTCCATAAAACTAGTACACCGAACTCCAGAGTGGGCTCTGATAACCCTGAGCCTTGGGATTCATACCAGGGAACCTGCAGTGCCACAGAGCACTGATGGGTAGGCTCCGAATGCCAGGTGACAGTCTATGGTCTGTTTCTCCGGAAGGCCATCCCAGGCACTCACCCTCCTGAGGGATGATTCGAAGGGTGACACTAAGACCTGCCTCCTTGATGAGTTTCACAATGTCAGCGTGAGGCATATTGATGATAGACTGGCCGTTGACTGCTAGGATCCGGTCACCCACTTTGAGTTTGGCACAGCGATCTGCAGGGCTCCCATCAATGATTCGTCCAATTTTATGGGGCACAGCTAAGAAAAAAAGTAGAAATAGGTATCAGGGACATCGCCAGCACGTGTTCTACCTTTCAGTCCCAGCCTAAGACAGACAATGCAATGTCAGAAGTTTTTCCCTCATCAGTATCTTTGGCTTCACATCACAACCTTTTCTAGTAGCTGTGTTTCTGTGCATACTACTGAGACAAAGTTTCTTAACTCAAGTCCTTCACAGTGGTAGGCCCATTCCAAACCCAAACACCTGAGGCTCTCAAATTTTGAGAAGTATCAAACTCATGTGAGGATCTGATCTCTGGGCCTTATCCAAACCTCAGAATCTGAATGTCTGGATGAGAGGCAAAGACGATGGATTTCTAAGCAGCTTCTTGGGAAAGCCTGGTAAACACCAGTGCTTGAGAACCACAGGTGTGGCAGAGTGCACAAAAAGAGCTCAAACTTGGGAGACGGTGGTACAGCAAGGTACAATAAGGGACAGGAACTTAATTTATGTCTCCTTTTTATTGAGTGGAGGAAAAGGGAGATCCCTCAGTACCCGTTAATCCAGGGAGCAGCTACCTGGCAAAGTGGCAGAATTTACCACTCCTCAACTCTGCTTTAGTTTATGGGCAGCATGCTTTCTGTCATTTCTCCCTTTCCACTTCACAAGGTGACCCTGGGAACACGCTAATGTCAAGTGCTAATTCAAGGATTTCCTTGAATCTGAGATGCTATTGGTGGCCAAGACACACTTGGAAGGATCACGAGAAAGAAAAGAAAAGAGAAAAAAAGAAAAGAAAAAAGAAACCCGCCCTTTAAACAGTGTTTCTCTGTTAACCAGAAGATATATTCCAACTGTTGAGGGCTTAAAATATTTTAAAAGTTTTAGAGTTAGTAAAATTTCTACACATATTTTTAAAACAACGAACACATTCTATTTTTGACTTTTGCTTATGTATTTGAGAAGAACCAGATACACTACACGGGGATGCTTATTTTTCTGGCATGTTGATTGACATTTAGTGTTAATGGTTGTGGTGGGGAGAACCCACCAAGGTAACCATGTCTGCGGTCACATCTCAACAGTGCACAGTGTTCCTGTGTGTCCCTTCATAGAACTTGTGATCTAGAAAACTGTTAGATGAGTCAGGTACGGATCTAGTGAGCAGAAACAGAGTCTCGAAGGACGGCTACACCTTGAACTCTCAGTTTTGTGCATCTGTTACAGTGAAGGGCAGAATTATCAACTAATAACCACAGAGAGGAAGGACAATCAGTGAGTTAATGAACTAGGACCTTGCTCACTCTGTACTGTGAAAGGTTACAGACAGCATAGAAAAATATTGGTCAAGCTTGTGTCCCAGAAGTGAAACTCATCAGGTTTGAGTCCAAACACATTTTTACTTCCCAAAAGCACTAATGGGTTCAATCAAAAGAGCACTATTCAGAGCTTACTAATGATTGTCTTACAGTCATAGGGCTATATTTCTCAGGCAGAAATGTAGTAACAACTACTGGTTCAAATAAAAATATAGGGATCAGTGAGGTGGCTCATCAGGTAGAGCCCAGGCTGAGGACTTGAGTTTAATCTCCAGGTCTCACAAGGCAGGAACAGAGGCCTGACTCTGCAGAGGGTCATCAGATCTCCATAGGTGCACTGTGGTCCTCATGTACAAGTGTGTGTGTGCTCACACACACACCATCTACATAGGCACATGCCCAGACATGCACACACATGCTAAGAGGAATACATGTAAGAAATAATGTAGGGATTGCAAGGTGTTTAGTTGTCAATCATAACTAGGAGAAGTAGTTTGTTTCCTGCCTTGTTTTCCCTCCCCATACTCAATAGTTCTTGGAATGATACAGAAATGATTTGGCCTTCCTGCCCATAAATGTGTACGCTATTGTCTATCCTGCGATGTTTGGGAAGTTGTCTAAAATCTCTTAACTGTTTTCTAACTGTTATTGGGATAATACCACCACTGAACTCACAGTGGTTCTGAGAACTACATGAGCCATCGTATGAAGGTAGCCAGAACAGTGCCCAGTCCCCTCTCCCCCGTGTGTATACCAACCTGGTTTCTTTCTATATGGGATAACTTAAAAACACTAAAACTAAAGGCATATGAAGAGTACCATCCTCTAAGCATCACAGGGAAAATAGCTTCATTTAAGAAAAAGAAAAGTGTTTTAGTGTGAAGAGCTTTTGGGGCTGCTTGGTAGCCAGGCAGGACATTGGGCCAGGACAAGGAAGTGGGCTTCAGGCAGGAATCTAATCTTAGGCTAGAACAAAGAATTAGGCTTCAGGCACGAATATGACTTTCAGCTAGGACAGGGAAGTAGGCTCAGATATTCACCCTCTTCTGTATAAGCCTTTAGAAACAGTGATCATGGGAGTGACCTCAGGACTTTGTTTACTGCTTGCTTGTTCCTTGACTATTTGTGTTTATAGTATTGCTTGTTCCATTTCTCAACCTAGAACTGACCTTATTACTTGCATGCAATTAAAATGGTATAAAAGTGGATTGGGAAAACAATAAGCCTGCCTCAGCCTCAGAACTGGCTGGGGTCATGCTACACTGCTGTCTAATTGTCTTTTTTCTTTTTAATCCTCACTCCTGCACTGGAGAACCTGTTGACTGACTGAGCTGGCTTGGCCATTTTAGGGATTGGACAGACGCTAGATGAGACCAAGTCTGTCTTTCTCTAATTTTTTTCCATCAAGACTGTTGTACATATTTGTTGAAAACACCAACTTGGTATTAATAGTTTATTATTCAAAGAAAAATAAATGTAGTGTAGATCTCTTGGTTATCTACCATTGTATTTATTGAGGGTTAGTAAAAACTCCTACCTTGTTTGAGTACGCACAAGACAAGCACTTTGTTAAATGATATTTATTTATTTAATATTTAAATTTATTTTTACCTAAATTTAACAAGAACATTAAAGTTTAACATTTAATTAAAAAGTTATTTATACATGTAGTTATACTTATTGCATGTAATGTAGCCCTTTAATCCTATCAAGTAAATAATATCATTTTGAGTTTTCAGTGGAAGAAATGGAAGCAGACAGCAGTTAGTAATTAGTTCCAGGTCACAGAGGGCAAATAGGGCTCAGAGTGTCCCAGTGATCCAGGTTCCAGTCATCAGAGGTCTTGCTGGACCTACCCTGTCTCTCTTGGCTTTTCCTGATGGCTTGCTTTGTGAGTTAGCCTGGTGCCTTTATTAGAGAAGTATGCCCTGCCTCTAAACCAGAAGCTACAAAAGGTTCAGAGCAGTTTGGATCCAGGTGGAGGCCAGGAACTGTGCTTGACTGGGATCCTTTGATGCAGCTGCCTTTTGACAGGGGAGGTATGAAGAGAAGAAAGAAGAGGAAATTGGACAGCCCTCAGTTCCTGCTTAGTTAGGACTTCACATCATGGTACTGTTTCTTTGCTTGAAGAAATTTTGGGGCTTATGAGAAACACTGATATCTGAAATGAAATTAAAAAATACACTACAAAACACTGACAAATGGGGCTTGGACAGCTGGCTCTCTGCTCCACTTGATTTGAATCTCTGTGAGTCTCTGTTCTCCTCTGCTAGGCATCAAATCCCAACTGTTTCAAAATACAGTCTCCTCCCCAATCAAGCATATTTACTGTTAGGCAAACATGCTAGGATCAAATCCAATTCTGGAATCCTTGCCGGTGGTGGCATTAAACCTTGGGGTGGTTCCCTTCTGATGGCTCTGTGGGATCTGGAAACTCTTGCTCCATAAGGGATAAAATCAACTTGCCTGGCTGTTGAGAGCATGCTGCCTGATAGCTCAAGAACAAGGCATCATAAACAGAACTCTTTGCTTGTGATAATTTCAAGGGTACTTTAATTTTCTTTCAGTAGTTAGAATAATGTTTTTTAAAACTGAAATAGATATGGAAGCCACACAGAATGACAGGGTGCTTTAAATAAAACCTGAATGAACTTGAATTATATGTGCTTAGTTTCTGGAAGCACCTGGCAGGGTTTTGATACAAATGCCTTCTATTGGCATCTTTTAAAAATACAAACAGTATTTGAGGTTCTTGGCAGCTGAGGCAGCTTCACTTTTTCTTTATTGGCATTTCCCTTACATATGCAAAAACATTCAACGTTGATGTACAAATAGATCTTTGACAAGGGTGCCTCGGGAGAGGATTATCTCTGGGAACAAAATGTAGTCCCATTTGCTCAGTGATGAAGGCTGCTGAGCTTATGACCCCCATGTCTTCTGTGTGGTGGTAATGGAATTACAGAGCAAGGAAGAGGCCCTGACCTTGGTTTCTATTATTGGGATGAATGGGATTCATTAATTCTCTGAGAACTGATGAGGAAGGTAGTGCTGGAATGCAGTCCATTTAGACACATGCCTTGCAGATATCATCTGATGGGTGGCAATATAAATCAACACTTTGGACTAGTTGTCTTGCCATAGTGTGCGTAGAATACACAGATATTTGGGGAAAGTCACAGTCCATCATTTGGCATTAGACATAATGACATTTGGGAAAGAAGTGATATCTCAGTAGATAGAAATTTTAATTGGAAGCCCAAAGTTATAGAGAAGGAAATGCATCTTTCCTATTTAATTAATAATTATAATTATTACACCATATTTCTTTGTAATGTACATTGTGCTCTCCTGAAGATGAGTTGCCTGCTTTGCCATTGGCCAGCATTCCATATTTATCTTATGAACATTCAGAAAAAGTCTCTTTGTCTGGATTCTCTCCATTATGAGTTCTGAAGGCTGAGATCCCTGGGGACTCTAGTGACATTAGATACGATGTTAGGCGATGTTCCTCCTCTTCCTTTTCATGGGCTCTCTTACTGGATCTGTGTGGCCAACTCAGACTCTCTCAGTGGACTCTCAAAGTGGATTGGGTTAGCCAATGACTTTGTGGAGTTCTGCCCTAGGTCAGTTCCCATGAAGAAGGTGTTGACTGACCACCTGTAGAACTTGACTTCTGTTTATTGGTTTCTGTAGAACTAAAGTATTTATCCACCCGTTTGTCTGAGACAGGGTCTTGCTTTGTTGCCCCAGTTGGCTTGGATACCTCTGCATCTCAGGCTGGCCCCACACATCCCTTATCCCTTACTTCCAGAGTGCTGGGATTGTAGGCATGCACCACCACACTCAGCTGCTTCCTTCCTGTGCTGGAACCCTGGGAGAAGTGATTGTTTGATCCCTCCCCTGTTCTCCTTTTCACCATTTCAGTGTTTCCATTACACATCGCTTAGGAGCTTTTCACCCCAGAGGAAGGAAAGCTTGCCATTGGTGTTTACATTTAATTATCTCCTTGTTAGCAGACCCTGGAAAGGACATGTATGGAGGAGGACAGCCTTGGACAGCAGAAGTGGATCTGCATCAATCATGTCACATTCACAAGAGGAGCGATAGTTCTGAAATGAGTGTGACAAATACTTCACGGGCAATCAATACCAAAGGCTGACATTACATCACCATTCCACTAATTGGTGAAAGTTAAACATTAGCTTGGACAAGTCAGGAAAGTTTGTTTGGGTTTCAAATCTATGGCCTCACATGATTTTTTTTTTTTTAAAAAACATATTGGATGATTCCAGTTGTTTTTCTTTCACTAAACTGTGAAAATTATTTATTGTCTAGTTTTGAAATTGTGGGTTGGGGCAGGAGGAAAGCTTATCAGCACACCAACCAACACCTGCCTGCATAGCGTTCTCCCCGTAACACGTACTATGCTAGGCTCTCTGGGGGAAGAGAATATAAGAACACATGGATTTGTCCGCAAGAAACTCAGTCGAGTTGTGGAGACCAGAGATAAGCATAAAAATATTTAAAACAAGTTATAAATAGCAATGTTAAAGGTGGGATGCAGTAAGAAGACAGAGAATGGTTAAGTACTAGGTCCAAGTGTGGACTTAGAGCAGTGAAGAAAAGAAAGGCTACTGGGGGGGGGGGGACACTAGTGTCCCAAGGTACCTGTGACTACCTTAGACAAAATCTCTGATGGCAAAAGGAGACCCAACTGGAGATGCTTTGCCTGCTTCCCTGTCTTAGCTGCCTGAGATGATGCCATTAGCTCAGCTCCTGTGGATGCAGACTCTTTAATACCTGGTAAAGACTCCTGGTGATTTCCTGTCTCCAGGAACTTGAGCCTATTAAGCCTTTCCCCAGCTCCCATCTCTTCTTTCTAGAAGCTCTGAATTGGTATATTCTCTTAGGACAAACCCATTCAGCTACATGTCTTTTCCTGAAGAGTGGTCAATATCCTTTGAAAGAATATTTTTTGGTCACTAGGGGATTGAAGAAAAGGAGAAAGCATTTTATTTTGATTAAGAATAATGGTAAAATTAAAAAAAAAGTTGCCCATGTGACTTGTTTTCTTCTAGAAGTCTATGAAATTCAGTATTTCAAGATTGAAAACATCTTCCCTGAAATTCATAGCCAACTGATTTGCAAAATCCCAAATGGAACAGCTGGTGTTTTAAGAACTGCATATTTCCCTAGCACCCACGAGTCATTCTCTTGTGGCTGAACGGTTTAGTTGCCCTGAAGTTGGTAATGGGCAGATACTCAGACAGGGGAATGGCAAGGAGGCCCATCACTGGCAATTTGGGAACCCAACTGAACTCATGCTTCTATGGGTAAAAAGGATCCTATAGACAACATCAATTATATGGCTAAAGAGAAGCATTCCTTAGGCATAGATCACTGCTAATGCTTTTATTTCATATCAATTAAAAGAGTTCTTTTAGCTAAGTATTGAAAATGAATTGGTAATGGGAAGAAATCTCACTGCACTGGAAATGGTAAGAAACTGTGGCATGCTTATTCCAGCTTAGGTCACAAAACTGGCCTAGAATAGTTTTGGTATTCGGAAAGATCTGATAGAGCTATCCACAGAGTTAATTCCATGTGTATGTGACCTGTGCAGCTACCCAGGTCCCCACACTCAGAGAGCCTAGTATTTGGTTTTATGGTCTGCTGTTACCATCTAGATATGGTGTAAGTTTTAGTCAAGGGCCCTACATTTTCATGTTGCATTGGGCTCCAAGAACTCTGTAATTGGTCCTATGTAGCTGTGTCTGTATAGTTTCTCTGTTGTAACACCACTGTTTTTACTGTGTTGCTGCACTTAGCCTGTTCTATCCTTGGGTTCTGCATACATGTATTCAGCCAAGCATGGATTAAAAGCCTTTGAAAAATAAAAGCTATGTGTGTACTGAATGCATGCAGACAGTGCTTCTCATCATTATGAGTTTTGTCTTGTTCCTAAATTAAATCACAACCACTTATAAAATGTTCATATTGATTTATGAATTGTACGCAATCTTGAGATGATTTGAAGTATGTGGGGAAATCATATGGTAGCCATCCCTTGTAGCGTAGGTGACTTGGGCATCTGTGAGGTTTGACAGCATAGGTACCTGGGAACAGTCTCCATGGATACTGAGAAGTGACTGTATAGAGTCTCAATATATTAGAGTTTCTTGCTCCTTAAATTTAACATACTTGTCTTTCTTTTAGGGGCATGAAGCAAATGCTTAATAACAACTGTCTCTGTGCCCTTTGCGTCCTGACATTTTGCTGTAGTGCACTTGATGTGGTTGGGATGAGGACTTGCTCCCACTGGCAACTTGGGAGCACAGAGTTGATAATTCCTATTGTGTTCTTCTGCTCTCTTTTCCTACAACTCTTGATTAGATAGCCTCTGGAAATTGTCTGCATTCTCTTAACATTTCTCTCAGACTTCCTGCCTCTCTTTTGTTCTGTTTCACACGAGAGTTCATTTAACTTTTATTCCCCAATGTCTATACTAAAAATTTAATTTAGTCATGATAATTTCAATATCTAAGAATTCTTTCTTTAACAATATTGCTTTTTTCATAAAAAAATAGTATTCTGCTTTTATGTGATTATAATGCTAGTTTAGGCAGTTGGGAATCACAAGAGACCCTAGAATTTTCAATAAATTTCTGTTTATTAAAGATGTCCATTATGCAGTATCCTATAATAAATTCTATAATAAAACTGACTAGGATGGCTATATTCCTGCTGTATCCTTATCATTTTTTACTTATTTTTTTTGCCTTTAATTTTCTTTTGAGGTGCTGGGAATAAAACTCAGGACCGTGTGCAATTAATTGCCAGCACATGCTTTTCTATTTAAAACTGCTTAAACATAATTAATAAATTAATTAATTACTGTGTGTGTCTGTGTCTGTATAAATGCCTTTACCATCTGAGCTACCTCACTAACCCTGCTGTTGCTGTGATTAAAAACAAAACCCTGCATGTTTTATTTTTTTCTAGGTTTTACTTCTCTGAGACTCAGACTTCCTAAAGACCAAGAATGGCTATGTGGTCCCTCCACCTGTCTTTGTTCTCTCACTTGCAAAGTAAGTTGCTACTTTTTTAAAAAACCTTTAACCTGCCCTGCCCTCTCCTGCCCCACCTACTCCTGTCCTGCCCCATCCTGCTCCTGCCCCACCCCTCCACCCCTATCCCAACCACTCCTGTCCTGTCCCACTTCTGCCCCTCCTACTCCTGCCCGGTCACTCATGCCACCTACTCCTGCTGACCCTTCCTACTCACTCATTTACTGTAGTACAATGAGGTCTGAGAAATCAGAAGTGATAAATATATTTTCATTTTTGCCACCATCCATCAGCAAATGGAAAAATCAATTAAAAACTTTAATCAGTTGCTGCAATTAGTACGTTGGGGGCTCTAGTAAGAGATTTGGAATTCACTTGAAATGCAAATGTGAAATAATTTTGAATTCAAACTAAAAACAATTTCTGTTGTCTCCCGTAGCACTGAAAGATAGAAATACAGATGATGGACTACTTTCTGTGCGCTCACTAAATGTCATACAGTTACATCTTATCGACACGGGCTTGGGATTAGAATGTTCAATAAAACCACACTCTCTCTCCTCTGTATTTGTAGCCTTTGGAAGCACAGGAGACTTTACGCCCATCAATGTTCCTGGCTCTGAGTAATTTCTCAGCGGCCCGGCAGGGATGGCTGATGGCTACAAGCAGGTGCGCTGACAAATCCCGTTTCTCATTCTTACAGATGCCAGGCATTCTGTCTCTGCCAGCTCCCTTTTCCCTCATAGCCTCTGAAATTGTGTTTTGTAAGAAGTCACTCGGCTATCATCACACACTTCCCTGTTACAATCGGCAGATGTCAAAAGCAATCAGGTGCAGTATCAGCTGTCCCTTGTATTCCCCCGAGCCCCGAGGCAGATAATAACTTCTTGTAATATTTTCTTAATGTAAATGGAAACAGATACTAACCCAGGCAAATGATCCCTCCTGAGTCAGCTGTCCTTTGCAATATGTTATTCCTAAGATTACGTGAATATTTATTTGCTAATCAGCCCCCCCCCCCCCCCCCACTGAAGCCAAAGTTTCACTAACAGGGTATAGCATGCTTTCACTTGGAATGATCTAACTTTGCATGACTGGAAAAAAAAAAAACAAAAAAACCAAAAAACCCAAATATGAAAAGGCCCTAAGCGAAGTGCCCAGGAGTCAGGAGGTCATATATTAACTTTGAAAACAACTTGTAGCATGACCTCCGAGTGGTTAAATAAATCGTGTCAGCACGTGAGAATTTTGCGTGTGGTCCTCTTTCTAAGCATCGTGCCCTGTAGCTTACTTCCTGCCTCTGTTAATGGACATTTTCTTTCACCACTTGTATTTTCAGTTCTGCTGCTACATGCATTAGCACTTTTAACTAAATAACACTTTACATACTATATTTCTGCAATAATTTTGTGAGATTGTTATTGCAAAACAATATTATTGTCATTTTATTTCCCTAAAATGAGAAATGCAAACGGACCAGGGAGTCCCCAGATGCATACATCAAGATGACAATTATTCTCCAGAGGGAAGAGACCAAGAGCAAAATCATACTTCACCCAAGAACTATAGATGGGAAAAAAACAAAAACAACAAAAAACAAAAAAATATGAAAACCTCTTTAGTGTTGTTGGTCTTTACGGAAAAAGTATAATGTAAAGTTGAAGCGAGATACTGCTGTGTGCTTTCTGGGCTGGTTAATGTGTCTACATGAAATGATCATGACTTGGAAAAGCCTGGGAATAATTTCAAAGACGGAAAGCATCCAGCCCTCCCACCTAGGCCACTGAGGACCAGGAGTCCCATGATCCATCACTCCCATCCTCAATATTTACCAAATGAAAATACCTTCATATGTTCTTTTAAAAATACAGAGCCTATTTTCACCCAAAGACAAGAAAATGCCTGACAGCTTTATTTGTGATTATTACAAGCAGGAAGCAACCGCAAAGTCCCTCAAGTAAGGGTTGATAAACTGTGGCACATCCACACGATGGAGATCTATAGGGTCAAGTGTGGAGGGAGGGAGGGGGGGAGTCATGACCACCTGTGCTGTCACTTGCAAAGGCAGGTCTGTAGGTTAGTGAGGTCTGATATGTGCAGAGCCACACAGCAGCGGATGCAAACACCAGACAGCCTGGCACAGAGGAGGGAGGGCAAATCATGAAAGGTCACACCTGCTGTGCAGGTTCTCGATTTAATCTGAGAGCCAAATGGGCGCTGCTAATCATCGTGTACAGCCCAGGACAGTTACCTGAGCAGTGTTAAGTGGGGAATGGAACACAGGGGGAAGGCAGAGGTGGAGAAGTAAGGACCAGTTGCACTCAGGGCTACGGAGAGGTGCAAGCTGACACAGGGTCACTGAATGATCTAGCTCCTGAGTCACACTAGCCACGTGTAGCCAGTGGCTACAGGTTAGTGCCGCATTCAGGATGGAACATTTCCTGGGTGGGAGAAGATTCTGTTGAAGGTTGCTTGTTTAGAACTCCGTGCCAGGTATTTGCAGTGTCTGAGAGAAAGCACAATGTCATCTCTGTGAATCTGCCTTAATCTGCCAAGGGCGATAATGCAGCTATGTATATGTTTAAGAGACAGGACATACACACTGATTGGAGTTGGGTGGGCACATCACTCCCAGTAGCAAACAGGTTTCAGTTGTATTTCCATTCTGCTCAGAGCCTGTGGGATTGTGGCTACTTGTTTGGTCTTGCCTTTCCTTTAGCAGGCCTAAGGAACATTCCAATGACAGTGCCTCAGTTAGGACAATCTTTCTCACGCTATTTCAACTGCTCGGTACCTGAAACCACAAGAGCAAAAGCCCCCAGAATGTGTGTTCATCCTTGCTTTCTGGAAGGCCCTCCTCTCACAAGGAACCCAAGAATATAGAGCCTTGTGAGGAACATCCTTGAGCAGAAAGTATGAGCTACTTCCCTCTTAAAAACAGACTGGTTCACCAGGACCCCACATCCAGGTATGGAGCCCCTCACCTGACTGAGAAATATGGCTGGAAAGAAGTTAGACTGAAAATGAGATCACCCGGTGGGTTATTCCAGTGCCTTCTCCGGCGCTGTGGAAACCTTAAGAATGACCATCTATCCCCTCATCACTCAGAGCTGATTGATTAATCACTGGAAAAGATTCCAACCAAATGCAGAGATTAATTCAGCTAGGAGCAAATGCAACTTAAATTGCAAAATGATTGGCTGTCAATAACTCACAAGAGCTCTCGCTAGGATTGGGTGTGGTAGGAGTTTGGTTGGAGGTATGTTCTGAGTCCTTGCTGGGAGCTGGGCCTCCGGAAGAGTGACCCCCAATCTAAATGGAACTCTTGTTATAGCTGGAAAGATGGCAGCTAAGGAACAGTCCTGTGCTAACATACCAATATTTCCTTAAATGAGCCCACACACGGAATCAGCTTTAGTGAGATGTTTCCGTGATATATTTCATGCAGTGTATTGTTGGGGGGGGGGAATAAAAATACAATCATACAAGTCTCTAAATAGAATACAGGGGGTGGAGGTGGGTATAGTCAGCAGGCATGACCTGTAGGGTTTGACTTGCATGTCAGAGTAACAGGCCTTTTCCACTGGAGGATGATTCTGAATGATCTGTATGTGAAGTATGTGTGTGCCTCTCAGCTGTGGTCTCCTTGAACTATCTTGTGAATAGCAAAGAGCTGGATGATTTAAGCCCAGAGGGGACAGCCACCCTCCCCCATTCACTTGCTTTCAAGACAACTGAGTGGTTGAAGTAAGAAGACATGTATGTTTCACTATGTTCCAAGAGCACTCAAAGGTGTTTTGCTGGGCTGCATGGCTCCTCAGCTGGAGAATAAAGAAGGATGGGCTTCTTCAGCAGACTCACTTTCTAAATAAAAAAAAAGGACCTTTACATTTGTTAGAGCCAGCAGAGTAGAATGTGTGCATTAGTGTTTCCATTCTAGTTAATGAATGCTTTAATGTGCAAATGTTATCAGAACATTCCATTGATGCAAAAACACCTTCAACTTGTTCAGATGCGTAATAAGGGGACCCAGGCAGCTGGGTTTTAATTTGTGGAAACAACAACAACAACAACAACAACAACAACAACAACAACAAAACCTAGTCATACTCAGGATTGAAAAGATGGATGGACTCACTGGGCCCTATTCATCCTGGTCTTAGCTGGGTTGCTAATCCTAAGTCATAATGTCATTAATATTTTACACGTGGAAACGAAATGGTTGGCTCTTTCATGAGGACCACGAAATGGGGACATGGTTTGAAATAGTAGTTTAGTTTTCTAAGAGACTTGGCATGCCACCAAGATCCTCCCAGTTAGTACTATGCAATGATTGCCAAGGAGGTGCTCAGTGACAACCAGGGCCAATCTGTGCCAGACCAAGAGGAGTCTCAAAGCATACCCAACACACCCAGTCCTTTAGGGGACTAGAATTGTGCAGCTTGACAGGCTCCCTAACTCACAGAGGGAGTTCCCCCATCCCTGATTTTCTCATATTTTCTCATCTGTCCTCTCATCTGATGCTTCACCCACCTCAGAGCTGGCTACCGAATCAGCTACCCAGGCAGAGAAGAACGAATGGGAACTATGTATTCTGGGACCTTGTTTTCACTGTACTGTATTAGAGTGTGATTTCTCATGCTGGGTGAGGGATCAGCTTGCACAGGGGTCCCTCTGTAATTGAGCCTCTGTCACTTCGCTCGTTAGCAGAACTCTGTCTTGATGCTCTAGCTAGGTTTAGGTGCCAGATGGTTTGGAACAAAACACACTCTAACTTCTGGTGAGGGTAGTGCTTGCCACTCTATGAGAATTCCATCTCCTCCTACAGACATCAGTTATGGGAGAATGCTTGAAAATCATGCCGCTAGGAATGATGGAAGATGTAAAGAGACGCACACTTTCTTGCTCTTAAGAAACTAAAACCTGTCAGAGGAGGGCTGAAACAAAGCATAAGTTCATACCTGTAAGCAGCATGACAAGAAATAATAAAGTCATGATGAAAAAACTCCTCCAGTGACGGGGGGAAGTCAGCCTGAGAGCAGTCCACTGCCACAGGGCTCGTGGACAAGAACATCTATTTGAGAAAAAAGGAAAACACTTGACCGAGAAGACTCAGGAGAAAGTCTATCCAGAGATTACACTTTTGAACTGATTTGAGAGATGTGTGCCTCATAGGACTGCCATGAAGGTAGAAGCAAGGTCAGACCATCACACAGTGACTGGGAGAGACCTTGGTCCACTCACACAGTGACTGG
>JADRCH010000703.1:512764-574537 GCA_019843965.1 Rhynchomys soricoides | reverse complement strand
ACTGGGAGAGACCTTGGTCCATTTACTTATTAGGTAATAGAGTTGTTCCCCTCGGCAGCTGGCAAATTGTGGGTTCTGGGACAGGGAAGGAACTAAACCAACTTTGATGGAATGGAACTTGTGAGGGACTATTGGGGAAGCCATAGAGGCACAGTGTTCTGTACAAATCTTTCTCAGGTGTAATGGTCAAGCATTTATTATGGAGAAGTGTAGAAAAGGCTACCTTTCTTGGTACTGTTTGCACTGTTAGTAACCTCATGTCACTTAGACTCCACACGAAGCCAGAGAAGCACATTAACACATTAATCAATGGGGACAGATGTATAGGCTGGTTAAAACTAAAGTCACCAAAGAAGAGAGAACCTCAATTGAGGAATTCATTTTATTAGCCTGTGAGCATGTCTGTGGGTCACTTTCTTGATTAATGATTGATGTGGAAGGGCCCAGCCCACTGTGGGTGGTGAACAAACTGAAGAAACAAGGGGAGCAAGCCAGAGGAAGCACACCAGTAAGCAGCATTGCCTCATGGCCTCTGCCTCATTTCTGCCTTGGTTTCCCTCCATGATGAACCTGTAAATTGACATACACCTTTTCCTCCTCAGTTGCTTCCAGTCAGAGTATGTTTTATCACAGCCATAGAAATTAATCTAGATAAGAAACTGTACCAGGAACATGAGATGTTGCTGCGATGTATGTGAAAGATGCTTGGTTTTCTGGGAGGACTGTGGAAGTTCTACAGAGTTTGGGACCACTGGGTGCTCAAAGCTTATTATGGGCTTGGAATATATTCTGTGGGAGCTTGGAAGATGGGAATATTGAGAGAAATGACAGATGATGGAGGTCTGGCTTATAAAATTTCAGAGTGAAGTTTGAGAGCTCTTCAAAGACTCTATCAGGGCCATCTCTTTGATATTTGAATTAAGAATCTGTGACTTGTGGTCAGCAGAACTGAAGAACCAGCTATGATTTACAAGAGACCAGCACCATTGAAATAAACACTTTGCTTTCCTGGGACAGTTGATTCTGGCTGCTGGAGCTGAGGAGTTGGCTGTGATTGAGAGGCCAGTGTTATTGGGGTAAAATTGTCTGTGAGATGTTTCTTGTGCCAGTACATAGAAGCTGTGGTTAGAGGGGCCAAGGATGCATCTCTCAAGAAAGAAGAAAGCTTCAGTCTCCTCACATGGAGCTGGTTTTGAAGGCATGAAGGGGGCATGGAGGGTAGCTATAGTTTGGCATGATGTGGTACAGTTAAAGAGGTCAGGGGAGGTCAATGGTGAGGCTGCAGGCTCAGTTACAGTGGAGATGGCATATGGAGATGCTCTGGCATATGGAGGTGCTAGGACCATAGGATGGGCATTAGGGACAGCAAGCAGGTGTGGAATGGAGTTGGCCAGAGTTTATTAGACAAACTGTGAATGCTGTGGATGGCAGAGGCAGAGAAGTGGAACTATCCAAGCTCAAAGGTCATGATGTCGAAGTAACACTGAGTTACTTAGACTGTTAGAGCTAGTGTTTGTTTTGACCTGGTTGTAACTATGCCCTGGTTCTGCCCTCTTGAAATAAGCAAGTATATAACTTCCTTTGGGTTTTACAGGAGCTCACAGCTAACAGTTTGGGTTTTTAAAGGAGATCTTTGGCTTTTATAGTGTCGAATGTTTTAAAGTCCGTGAACTTTCAAAGTTATACTATATTTTACACTATAATATGGGATCTTAAGGATGAAGACGAAGAAAGGTAGAGTGTTAGTATGATAGTGATGTGTTTGTGTCAAAATGTGCTGGTTCACTTGTACCAGGGGAGAGATCCTTACCTGAGGAATTACCTCTATTAGATAGGCCTGTGGGCGGGCATGGATGGTTTTGGGTCATTTTACTTGATTAGTGGTTGATGAGTGAAGGCCCAGCCCACTGTGGGCTGTGCTGCTCCTGGAGGTGATCCTGAGTTGTATAAGAAAGGAAGCAGGGCAACCTGGCCTTCCCTCATGGCTCTGTGTGAGTTCCTGCCTTTGTTTCCCTTTATTAAGAATGGTAACCTGTAAGCTGACATAGGCTGGTCCCTTTCTCTACAGTTGTTTTCTGTCAGAGTGTTCTTGTCACAGTAGTAGTAGACAAGAACCATGTGTTTTATTTAAAATACATGTACGGTATTTCAATAAATATCATTATCCCTTAAAGAATTGTGTAGGTTTTCCAAATATTCCAGAGGCTTTAACATGGCGGCTTCAGTGCATGACATTTGGGAGCCAGGTATTTGGGAGGATGCTGGTATTTTACAGGGGTTTCTGTCTGTGCTATTTCTTCTGTTACTAAATATTCACTGGAATGTGTGACTGACATCACCCTTCTCCCAGTGAGCTGCTCTCAGCATGATCTAAGCCCCTAGCTAAGGCAACGAGTTGAGAAAGGAATCCCAAGCAGATTCATTTAAGGAGTAGAGAACACTTCATACTGCCAAGCTGGTGCACAGCTCCCAAAAGGAAACTTGGTTTGGCAAACTAATGAATAAAGAAATGCACAAGCCTTTTTAATTCCTGGCTGCTGGCATGATTTAAATATCTTTCCATCAGTGACTCTTGGGGAAGAAATACTGGGAGGTCAAGGTTAAATGACTTATAGAAGGTCAAGTTGCCAGGATCAATACCTGTTGGGCCTACTACTTGGGGTTTGTTTTTTTGAGACAGGGTCTTACTACAGAGTCTGGGCTTATCTGGAATTTATAAGCTAACCTTAAAATCATGGTAATCCCCTTGCCTGATCTCCCTGGTGTTGCTATGAACCATCCTCTCTAGGCTATACCTGTGTTTTATTATTATTAGTCAATGAATAAACTCATTATGGAGGTTAAGAAAAATCGATTGCCACAAACCAAACCAGCAATGCATCAGATCGGCTGCTCACTGGTTGCTCTTTTGAGGATTTGCTTTAGAGTGGAGCTTTGGCCATGGTGTCACTGGAAGGAATGTGACACTGAAAGTGACAAGTGATAGCTGAAGATCATTGGGTGAAGCCCTGTAAAGGAGGGGCAGAGGGTCCCGGGAACATGTGGCCGTCTGTCACACATAGCCTTTTTTGTCTTTATTTGAATGCATTTATAGATGTGGTGTCATTTTACGAATGTGAAGAAGGGAGGGATGTTGTCAAAGGGGAGCTGCTTTGGAGTATTTAGTGCCTGTGTCAGAGCATTTCTTGAAAGAGGCTGAGATGGACAAAGAATTCAAAGTGTTCCAACACACAAGCAGACAGAAAATTACAAAAGTTAAAATGCAGCTTAAGCCAATGAGAAGTGTTTCCCAGAACTCAAAGTTTGCCAAGGCTTTACACACAGGGACAGAATGAACAATGTGCCTTATGTTCTGTCATGATGGATGGCGTTGTGACAGCTAGAAGAGGCTGGGCACAGGACACCAGGGGACACAGAAGCCACTGGAGGAGCAGGAGGGCTTGTGTGTTGGTCTTCACATTTAGTTAAATGTCTTGGTTTTAGAGTAGGACCACAGAGACAAGGAATCTTTGCTTTACTTTATGTCTCTCCTAAGTATAAGCAACTACTTAAGTGCCTGTGTGGTCTGTGGGGAAAGTGTAACCCTCTACACTCAAGATTTTACCTCAGTCTTACCCTTTCAAAGGACCATGCTTTACATCAGCAGTTTTCAACTTGTGTGCCGCAAACCCTTTGGAGGGTTCACCTAAGACCATCCTGCATATCAGATGTTTACATTGTGATTCATAGCAGTAGCAAAATTACAGTTATGGAGTCACAATGACAATAATTTTAAGGTTGGGGGGGGAGTCACCACAACATGAGGAACTCTATTAAAGGGTCACAGTATCAGGAAGGTTGAGAACCACCACTTTAAATGTAACTGGATATCTGTAGCTAAGTGTTGAATCTCTAGGGTCACTTTTCAATATTGCATGCATGTGGACATAATTAAAAATGCTTTAATCAGGGTATCGGGGTTCTTTCTCAGACTGCAGTGAGTCTTGGGGAAAAGTCAGCAATGAGTAAGTGTAAACTCTGGCCTGTGTCAGTAAACTTACAGAGTGAAACATCAGTGGACAGCTGAGACACTACTGTGTAGTCAGCAGATTGCTGGCCACTGATGTGCTTGTGGATAAAGACAGATCAAGTGAGCACAGCAGGAAAATACAAACAAAGGGAAAAGGACCCACACAATAGCTCCCGTCCTTTGAGAGCTTAGATTGGCACCCTGGCTACTGTTCTGAATTAGCAGACTTCCCTGTTACAGGTCTATATCTAAGTTTTAAATTAATTTGACAGTCTTTACTATTGATGTCAAAGTGTTCTAGTTTGCTTCTTATATAAGTGAATTCTGATATAACTTTCTTGACAAACTGTAGAAATGTTAGAGACTAAAGGGTACTTTTTATGCACTTATACTAGAAACAGCGGTAAGACAGCAGGTTTGATGAGAAGGTAAGAAGTATCTATTAGGTGCAGTTATGCAATCACACCTGGATAGCAAGACATAGGCTTTGAACTAGGGATAGTCAAGGTCCAGCCCACCAGCCCACTGTATATAGCCATTGGGACGTTTTCATAGAAGGAGCATCTGGTCCAGAGACATAAGGCTGCTTGAGACACATCAGGGCTAGATACACAGACCTCATAAATGATAAGAATGTCATGTTGGCCAATGGAGATACATGGTTCACACTTGACAAATATATTGAAATTATCGGCATTAAGGAGCTTTTAACAGAGCAGTGGTTTCTCTTCTAGAAGACCCTGGGTTTGATTTCCAGCACTCACATGATAGCTCACAACAGCAGATAACTCCAGGGATTGGACACCCTCTTTTGGCCTCTGTGGCTACTGCATGCACACAGTGCATAGACATGTATGCAAGCAAAACACCTATGCACATAAAATAAAAATAAAGATTGAAAAGATAAAAAGAAAGCTTTTCTTTTTAATTTTCCATGTTTATTAATAATATGGCAATGAATATCTTTGCTGTTTGGTCTTTATTAAATGTCCATGAAAGATCTATATGCTAAAGGCTTACACATTAGCCTGAAGTGTTAGTGGGCACTGCTTTAAGAGTTGGAACCTAGGGGCCAGAGAGAGGGCTCGGTAATTAAGAGCACTGGTTGTTGTTCTAATGTTCATGAGTTCAATTCCCACACCCACACGGTGGCTCAAACCATCTATAACTGCAGTCCCACGGTCCTGATGTCTTCTTCTGGTGTGCAGACATGCACAGAAGTGGAAACTTCTGGTTTCTTTGGAAAGTTAGTTAAGTCAAGTGATGTTTTGCTGGGGAACACAGCTAAAAGAATGTCTTGCTAAAGCAGACAAGTGAAAAAATGTTTTCCCAAAAGGATGTTTTGAAGTAGCAAACGTATGAAAGGACGCTTGATGAACGAGTAGAAATATGACCCCATGGACAGTGGGAGACGAGCACTAAGCATTAACCAATGGTTTGCTCCACCTTGCTATTCTTCTCTAATGATACATGTATTATTCACCTTACACAGCATTGTTGATCTTCAGTAGTTGTAATGCCAGAGAGAAACTCACCAAAGAACTGCTCTTAAGGTTCCTGGGGCAGCTTACCACTTCTGCAGCCTCACCTCAGGCTGGTTGGTGGGTGGGCCTTCTGGTTTCTCCAGGATTGAACTACAGCTGCTAGTTCGTGCCTGGTGTCTGCCTGCCTAGAGGACTGGTCTATAGCTGCTGAGTCGTATTTGGTGTTTTTTTTTTATCAGACAGAACTGCTACCAAAGAGGACCAAGCTCACCCTCAAAGAACTATTTCTGGACAGGTCCATGTTCCCCACATCCTAATAGTTTTTCTCTTCCACTCCCTCTGCTGGGTGGTGGCTAGAGGAGAGGTTGAATCCTTATTTAAAAATTAGGTTGCAAAAAATTTTATGCCTACACTACACGCAGACAAAACATCCGTATGTATAAAATACATAAATCTTTAAAAAAAAAAAAAGAGTTGGGGCCTTTGGGGATGTGTCCTGGAAGGGCATTTGGAGGGAACTTCCCCCTTTTAATTTTACTTCTCAGCTACCAGAAAACAAATTCTCTCCTCACACACTTCCGTCACAACATTCTGCCTCACTCCAAGCCTCCAAATAATGGAAGCAACCACCATGGGCTGAAATCTCTGTGAGCAGAACAAATCTTTCCTCTTGGGGTGATTTTTTAAAGATACTGTGTTATAGTAATGGGAAGTTCCTACATTTGCATGTATACAGATATATTTAATGTTCAGTGTAACCCATGGCAATGGAATGGAAACAAACATTTTCTTATAATTAAGGAGAACAAAGCCATATGACTTCTTTAAGGTCACAAGGCTAGTTAATGAGAGTCAGGTTTCCTATCCAGGTAGCGCGATTCCAGCACCTGAGCTACTAACCTCTTGCCCCTTGCTTGCCTATATGTAATGATCTGCCAATCAAATGCACAGTGACCCTTGTCTACCAATGAAACAACTTCAGTAGCCATGGGAAACAAGCTACATAATGGGCTGTTAATGTTTCTGGTGCCTTGATAAGTCAGGAAAAGAAAATTACCACAAGCCCAGCAAATGGGCGAATGACTGTGACCCCAAAATATCTGATAGCATCACCCTACCTCAGATGCCCAGAGTCCAACAACCTTTGATACACTGACAATGAAAATGAGGCCCAAAGCTGGCTCTATACCATTCACAAGGCACTTAGCATTTTTCTTTGAAACTAGAGATCAAAAGTATTATAGGAGTTAAGTAGGCAAGAGCAGGGGCTCCAGGAGCCTTTTAGGTGCATGCTGCAAATTACTCACTGTAACGGCAACACACCGTCAGTGTAATGGCTACTTTTGCCACAGAGCATGGGAAACCTGTGTTTCAAAATCCTTAAATTGAAAAGAAATAGCTGTATGCAAGGAAGCAGCCAGGAGGCATTGTGGACCAACAGACTGCTATACTTCCATGCTCAGGGGTGAGAGTTGAGAATTATTTTTTTGAGGTCATTCACTAGGCAGAAAACCTCACTAATTGCAAGCATTAGCACCAATCGTTTTCCCAGACTTCCTTCTGCATGGATTTTATTTGCCATAGAGAAAGTGTGCACATACATTTCCTCACACATTTACTTTTTTGTTTTGTTTTTCAAGACAGGGTTTCTCTGTGTATCCCTGGCTGTCCTGGAACTCACTCTGTAGACCAGGCTGGCCTCGAACCCAGAAATCCACCTGCCTCTGCCTCCCAAGTGCTGGGATTAAAGGCGTGCGCCACCACTGCCCGGCTTTCCTCACACATTTACAAAGCAAGCTGTCATGCTTTGAATACAGTTGAGACCGGAAACACATGAGTAGCATTTTCACTGTGGCAGTACGGTTTTTATTTCTCTTCCAGTTCTCTAGGTATCCTGCCAATAAACAACACGAATGACTTAGGTAGCTGCAAAAACTCCCTGTGCGTATTTCTCCAAGTTGTTGGGAAGCTGTTTAGTTAATTCATGAAAATCTTCAGGCTTCTATCCTTTTAATCTTGGTGAATCCATTGTACTGACAGAGTCCTGGTTTGAGTTTATGCTTAAAGTTTGGATTTATTTCTTCAGCTTATCAGAAAAAGAAAAATGGAACCTTTCTTAAAGCTCATGCTAAAGAGGACAATCCTACCCACATACTTCTGGTAGGCTTTTGATAACATTAACCTGACCACAGAAGCTCTTACTAATTCCTGATAATATGATTTTTGGAACATTGCTTGACATGGCTTCCTATCTGACATAAACTAGAAACTACAATTTATAAGAATTTTAGGAATAGTCAAATAATAACATAGTAATTATTTGAAGACTTCTATATTCAGATGAAATATATCCATAGCATTTTGGGCCAAAGCACTTGACCATAGAAAAAAAAATGACATATTTTCTTGTCCCCACTTCTTTCTTCTGCTTGATGGCTGTGGACCAAGGAGGCCATCTACGATGGTGGCTGGCTGAGGAGGAATATGACCTCTGTTGTATAGATGCATGGAACATTAATACTGAAGAATCCACAGAATTGAAACCCATCTACGGCTTCCCTGCCTACCGCTGCCAGTCCAGAGGCGAACCCTAGAGTCTTTGTGTCAAGGGGCTGCTTCTGAAAAGCCACCTGGCCACGCCCTGTGTTCTCTCCCAACCGCCATTTAATTTTACACAGGCATCTTTAAGGAAAAAAAGGCATCTTGTTGCTAAAAACCTTCCACAAATTTCCACGAACTGAGAGTTTAACATGGATTTGCTACCAGTGCATATGAAGCCTGCACCTCCTGGCTTTTGTCTACCCCAAGTGGCCATTGGTGCCAGTCTCTCTGGCTGACTTCAGCACAGCCACCCCGGCCTTCTGCATCCTTCTTGATCTGGAGCTCCTTCTCATCTGAAGGCTTCTGTATGAACATATCCCTCTAGGACCTTTCTATCTCAGGTTTACCTTCTGGAACAGCACCCATAAGGGACATTCCCTCACCAGCTCATGAAGATGGCACATGCCTCCTCTCACAGCTGTGTGACCACACACCACTCTCTTTTATTTTATTCTATTTACAAACAGACTAATAGCTTTAATAGTGCTGAGAGTTTGAAGCGTAGTCTTGCGTTATTTTTGATCCTAAGTAGTGACATTTGGCTGGTCAATGTTAAGGGTAGTTTATGGTTTCTTTTGCTCATAGCCTGGGATTTCTAGGCAACTCAGAATATCTATAGCCATTCTCTGGTCTACTCTCCTGGCATCTCTATCATTAGAACAAATACATACAATATCCCCTTATCCACAGATAGACAAGCCAGTCACTTACTTATGGTGGCTCCAGACTCAGGCCTGTTCAGGGAGCTGATGATGACGAAGCCGAACCCTTCGTTTTCTTTGCGGTGAATGACCACATCACTGGTCTGCAGGCTGTGTGAGGCAAAGCCTTCAGGGGGCGAGGCATTGCTACTGGGGGCTGCGTGGTTGCTGTTGGCGTAGGTGGCGTAGTCACTGCGAGGAGAGCTGTGGTGGGTTGATACAGAGCCTGGACTCCTCCCATTCTCTGGGCAGGGCTCCCCTGAAATGAATATCACAGTCCACAGAATTCAGTGATTTAGAAAAAGCCATACTGAATTCTTCCTAAGGAGCAGGCATTAAGAATGACTAGCTGATCTTCCCTCTAGATACAGAGAGAGCGTTTGAAGGGCTACAAATCTCCTATGGACTCCACCAGGTCTTTATCCATTTAGATTTTCCAATGGAAAGTCTATCCATTGTTAGACTTTCCCAAAGCACAGGGAAACAGGGAATACCCCCACCCCCCACCCCCATGGCCCTGACCACCTGCATTAGCCTCCTCTGAGTTTGATACTTGCTTTGGTTTTTCTCTTGTTATGGCTTCAAGTCCCAGAGACAATGACAACTTTTATATATTAGCCTCTTGGTTGCATAGTAGCGGACTGAAGATGCTAGGAAACCAAGTAGACAGAATCTTAAATCATCCCAGGCATATGACTCACTGAAAGAATTTATAAAGGGGCTGGGGAGATAGCTCACTGCACTGGTGAGGCACTTGCTGTGTGACCATGAGGATCTAAGTTGAATCCCCAGAACCTATATAAAGGCGGACGCTAGAGCATCCTTTCTAGGATTGGTGTGCCTATGAGTCAGCAGGAGACAGACAGAAGAATCCCTCAGAAGCTCTCTGGCCTGGAGAGCACAACATCAAACAACAAAGAGAGACAGGCCCTGCCTCAAACAGTGTAGAAGGGGAGACAAACCTGAGCTGTCCTCTGATCCTTACAAGTGTGTGCCAAGGCATGCATGCTACTGCATCACACACACACACACACACACACACACACACATACACACACACACACACACAATTATTTCCCCCATAGTTGGTCTGGGGAAGATTAGCATAGGAATCTAGATAACATTTCAAGATCTTTGGGAAATGCTGCTTACTGTCAGTATAGACAACAACCTTGGGGGCTGTCTGCATTTTTAAAAAGTAGCCACAGTTTTGTCTTATGGTATTTTGCTAGCCTACAAGTGTTAACTCACTCCATATAGGTGGGAAATAGGCTTTTTAAAAAAGTGGCCTGCTTACTATTTTTGGTGACAGCCACATCTTACTCAATAAGGTTGTTTGAAAGAATAAACAAATCAATTGAGATTTTCACTGAAAATTAGTTTGCACGGTCTGAATCAAATCCAATAATATCAGTCTGACAAACTGTGAATGTTAAATCTCAATAGAAGTGTTTAACATTTTGCTCATCTGCATCCGATATTGCAAAATACACTTTATTAATTGGATATTAATTGGATAAACCTAACAAATACTTCTGAAATGAAGCAAGCATAACTATGTGGCAATATGAGAGGAAGTTGAGAGCTAAGAGAAACTAGTTTACTGTTTTACCTGCATCTAAGCATGTACACTAAGCTCATGCTCAGTGTCCATGGAGGTCAGAGGAGGGCACTGAACCCCTGGAACTGGAGTAACATTTGGTTGTGAGCTGCCATGTGGATACTGGGAATTAAACCCATGTCCTCTGGAAGAGCAGCCAGTGCTCTTAACTGCTGAGCCATCTCTCTAGCCCTGAGAATGACAGTTGGTGTCCCATCCAGGAAGGATTTGTCATTTTAACTTAATAGCAAGGTGCCCGTGGAGAGTGGAGTAACAGGAGCAGATTCAATTCTTAGAGTACTGTCGTGGGGAATAGGGCTGTTTCATTTCCTTCCTAACGTTCACCAGGGCATCAAAAGATGTCTATACAACAGAATAAGAGAAAATTATGACAGTTCCTCATTTCTTGTGGGCCTGTAGATACTGACTCTTACTGAAGAGTACTGGAAAGCATCTTGTGTCAAGTTATGAATAATCAGCAGAAGTTCCTATGAAGCCTGTTAGGGTCACAAGCTATAGTTGCAGTACTATAAGAGTGTGACATGATTGGGGGTAGTGACACTTTGAGAGGTGTGTCTCATGAGATCCTTTTGGTCACTGGAGGTGTGCCCTGGAAGGGGATTATGGGACACCTGTGCACACCCCTCCGCCCTTGTCTTCCCTTGTCTTTGTTCTCCAGCAGTGATGTACATGGGATTATTTTATGTGTTTCTAAGAATCACTGTGTGTTGCCACGGGTCCAAGGCAAATGGGTCATGCTCTGAAACTATGAACCCAAATAAACCTTCCCTCTTTATGAGCTGATTCACCTCAGGTATTTGTTTTAATAATGGGAAATAAGGAAGTCAGAGGGAAAGGGGAGACTACAGGAGATGTTTTGTTATACTGATATCCAGAGAAAGAATTCCATTCATTCATATATCACATTTACCCATATACAGTGACATTAGACGTAGCATTGAGTCAACTAAAATTTTGAAGAAAATAAATGAAAATTAAGTCACTTCATCATAAAAAGGTCTTATAAAATTAATTGAGTTTTTGGAGGTGGTTTATTAAGTACACTAAAGGGAGCAGAGAACTGGGGAAGAGCTACTTACATGCATTTCTTTTAATTACAGAAGAATTGAGACCCAAGCAAGAGCTATTATGATTTAATACATTTGAGCTTTTTCTTTAAGATTAATTAATCTTTAATATAAAAAGGCACTTTTCATTCATGAGAAATGTACTAAGGTCATAAAAGAACAAAATGTCAATGTCCTTGCTTTGAACTAGAATGGAATGGTTCTGCCTGTAAATGTGCCCTCCTTCAAAGACAGGCTGTTATTGTCTTGGTGAAGTACATGTCCTTTATCAGTCCTTGTGCAAGTTGGAAATAAAATGATTAGAGATAGTCTTGGAGAAGAAAAACAAACAATTATTATGCTGCTACATTAAATTGAAAATCTCCAGAGTTATTGGACCAAATCAGTAACTAAATGTCATAGGCAATGACAAGAGAGATCTCATTTTCTGGCTGTCATATTTTAGGGGAGTTGAGAGCTGTGGTTTTCAGTAAATCAGCAACAAAGAAAAATTATCTGTCTTCTGCAGTAAGTGGCTGGGAGTGGATAGACCATGGGTTCTAGAGAACAAGGGAATTGATGACTAAGTCAATGTGGTGGTCCTTGGGGACCAGAAAGGATCAACCTGACCGGAAGGGCACTTTTCTATCGTGTTTGGACCCCCTTTCAAGCATTTGAGAAAATCCCTTCATCATTAGCAAAATGAGCATGTTTTAAGACAGTCGATTAACTGGGAAGAGTTCAAGCTTTCCCAGGGTTGCTCTGGTCTCTGACCCTAAGGATTTGGTAGCACTGTTGTCTTTGAGGGGTTGGTTGAGGTCAAGTGCTTCCTATGCAACTGGCTCTCCATCTGGACAGGGCTGCTTTCTTTCCAAACCCTTTGTGGAGTAGCACATCAACAGGGTTGCTTCTGAACAATAAAGTAAAAGGCCAGAAGGTGACTCCACACCATATTAATTTATAAGAATTACGCTTGATGCCTGTTGGCTCACACATGAGTAGCTGTTCAAGAGTCAGTCATTTAGCATTTCCTGAAGTCAAATACTTAAGTTTTAGATTAGGCTCTGTTCCAACTCCACCAGTGATACTAGAAAACAGCACGGCACTTGCCTGGCACTTTACTGGAATAGACTCTTCTTTTTGGGGGGCAAGAATGGCTAACGGTGCCTACAGGTTAGAGGTGAGAGGCTTTGGAGCCAAATGTTGGCTCTTGGTGGAGCGTGATTCTCATTGGCACATTGCTGGTTTAAACTTTTAATGCTAATTGTTGCAATTAACTGCTGATGTTTGTAAGTAGGGAGATCAACTAGGAGCAGAGATTTGTAATTTCTCCTGACTTTTTGGACCTGGATCATGGAGTGTGTTGCCTGGGCCACCACGCTTCTGACAACTCCCCAATTCCCCTTGCAAATACCAAATTTCTGCATGTGCTCATTAAGTCAGGAATTCATATAGCCAACAGAACCTTTTCAATCAGAGTCTCCATTTCCCTTCTAGATCCCCATTCTTGGTAGCAGGACTTGAGGATTCTGTAAACCAGATGGACTGTGCCTGCTTCCAGACTGTAATGGGTATATCTTGCCTTGAAGCATAGCCAGGGACATGGGGCATGCGTCTGACTAGAGCCTTACACAGTGGCTGTGGTGTCTGTATGTATAGACACCATCACAGTAACTCTTGGGAAAGGGGGCAGCCCTGAGTATGTTCCTGCCCCTGTTTGTGTAAGTATAGCTGGTTTATACTCATCAAGTTAGGCAGCTTACTGGATGTGTGTCCTGTTCACAAGGGGAAAGGGAACATATGTGCATGGAGAAAGGCTAGATCAAGACCGGGGATGTGCCCACAAGTGTGTTTCACTGTACTGTCAGTGGGATCCCCTTCCCTAACATTGGGCCAAGAATTATATTTCTCTTGGGTATTGGTGGAAGATGCTGATAGCACGGAGACTGGATATTTTGATTAAGCCATAAAACTTTCTTATATATCCATTCTTGATTCACAAGTTAGGGAGTTCCTCAGGGACATCTTACTCTCAAACAAACAGTAGGCACCTAAAACAATGTGTCATTAGGTTGAACATCTCCAAGCTGAGATTTCAAACACTTAAATATTTATACATTCAGCAGAGTAATTAAAGCCACTCTCCTAATATCCTTGGGGTGGAGTGGGGGAGGGAACCCAACCCAATGCTGGAGCTAGTGGCACGGATAAGACAGCTCTCACAACCAGTTCAAGGGACAAGATCTGTGCTTGTGATTCCCAGGCAAAAGACACTGGGGGTTTACTGCATCGTTTGCTCTGTAACTTAGCAATTTCTCACTTTTGATGGCCCAGCTTAAAGTTGAAAAACTTTGCCTTTCTACTATTAGTGTATACGTGTTTCTTAGGACTTAATATTTGGAGAAGGGTTTTGTGTTGTTTTAATCTTTGCCCAGTGTTATTAACTTATCTGTATGCCATCATGTCTGTGCTCTTGTTCTGATGTATCCGTTTGGAAACCAGTAGTGTCTCTGCATGAGCCAAGGCCAGGACAAGATGGAAGGGTATAATCTGTTTGGCTGGACAGTCCCCCAGCTCTGTGCTTCAAACTGCACTGTGGTGAGATAATGTACTAACAATTTCTCTTCTATGTCTGTGGTTCTGCTAAGTTCATTGCTCATTTCTTGTCAGCTCTGGAATGTCCCATCCTAAGCCACACTTGCCCCTCCCACTGCCTTGCTTACCAGAGCAGAATAAAAGTTAACACTACCTAAAAAGATATCTTCTTTGTCCCATCCACCTGGAATTGGTCTTTATCACTTTGATGGAATGACAGCTATGAAGAAGTTTGTTTTTCTATGCCTTTTAGATTTCTTCTACCCTGTGTTTAGGCATTTATTTTACTCTCAAAGTATCCTGTCTTGAATTTAATCATTCTCAGTACAGACAGGGCTTTCAAGGAGGCTGGATGAACACAGAGCCTCTCCTAGCGTGAATAATCTGCAGGGGAACGTTATCAAAAATTAAATGCACTCTAAATGCAGTCTGAAGCCTGGCAGAGTGAACTTGGTAAGAACGGAAGCAAAGATCACTTTACAGAAGTCACATGACCTACAAATTGCAAGAGTGCCTTTGTGAAGCATTTGGCCTATACTTCAGCAGCTTAGATTGATTAGAAGAAAATTTAATTTGCAATCTCAGTTTGTGGCAAGGAGAGCATGAAATTATGCCGGTGTCCTGGCTTTGCACTTTGTAGTATAGTTCCTCATAAACCAGTTATCTTTTTAATTTGTCTTCAGGTTACAGTACATAGGTACATCAAACTTTTTTTGTTTTGTTTTGTTAAGAATCACTCTGTAGGGAGAGAGGTGGTTAAATGTTAACGAAGCAAGCACTGTCTCCATCCTGGCCACTCACTCAAGGAGAAGGCATAATTCAAGGTGTTTTATTATTTTGGGTCAAGTGGTACACTGTGGATTTTGGAAGACAAATGGCACCAAGTAGCAAAACCTCCATCCACTGTGAGATAGTGGTCTCTGCTGGTGAAGGCTCATGATTCGTCTGATTCGCCCTTTGAAATGACTGTCCTTGCTCAAAGTCTAGTTTCTAGAGGACTCAAAAGAAAAAGATATTTAGTCCAAATCTTACACCTTTGATTCTCCCACAGCCTGTGATTAGCAGGAGGCCTTTTAAAAAAGTTCCAGTGTTATATATGAGCACATTCAGAAGAATTTGGGAGGGACATAAATCAGCTATCTGTCTTTGAGGTCTCTGAGAGTGAGGTTAGTATCTTAAAGTGGATTCTGGAGCCGATGATAGCATCAGAATGAAGACTAGCATCAGAGTGAGTCCAGGTTGGCACCGTCACTAACTCACTGTGGACCATTAGGCAATCTATGAACCCTTGAGCCTCAGTTCCCTTATCTGTAGTGCAAAGAGCTCACGTGGCTAAGGTCACTCCTAATTTTAGAATTGAGTCTGTAGGGGGTGTTCAAATCACCGAGGAGACAGGTCAGCGAGCTTCTGGGGCAGAGGGTGAAAGGGGAACATGGCTGGAGTTTCCGCTTCTGTGATTCACAAGACAAAGCGCAGTTAAGTCTTAGGGAAAAAAAAATCTATAATGCTAACATTATTTAGTGTTTAGTTATAAACCCATTATGGTGATTGCAACAGACAGACCCTCTGGAACACAGCCCTCCAGTGGGACTTCATAGTGGAGAGAAGCAAATGAGGTAAGATTATGAATATGTGGACTGACTTTTAGATATACGCCGTTGGTGGGTTCTTTTTGATGGCAAGAAAATGGCTATAAAGGGAATAATTACTTGTAATTTATCTGTTTCATAAGCTTGGTGCTATATGAATTGTTTTCTCAGGGTGAGAGCTGTATGTCCCCATTCAGGGTGGTAGGTGCACTGCTACCTATACCAGGCTCCACAGTGAGAGCTAATTTTCCACCCTGCTTTCCTTATTGCAGTACAAAAGTGCTGGAGCTCTTGGTTTGTAAACACAGTGAGAAACATTTTCAACAGGCATAGTTTTTTGTTATTATAATGTTTTCCTCATAACGAGCATATATGAAAGAGCACAGAGCACACACATTTTGAGTCAGCCCCAGGCTTTGCTAGAAAATTTTAATGACTACATTTAAAACGCAGGCCTCAGAGACTGGATTAGCGGGGTTGCCAAACTGCGTGTTAAGAAATTGTTACGTGGAGAACAAGCGGCTTGTTTCTGTCCCTGAGTAACACAGAAACCAACGTTAAGTTTGTTTCTAGCTGCCCACTTATCTCCCCAAAGCATCCCACTGCCTCAGCCCCAGCTCTTGCTGCCCACCTCAGCACATACCTCCACATAGCACCTTTCTTCTCACAGTGAGGTTAACCTGCCCATTGCGGGCCGCATGGTGCATGAGGTCGATGACATAGCGGTGGGTCTTGCCAGCCACTGGGATCCCATCCACGTAGACAAGCTCATCTCCTGGGTGCAGACGGCCGTCTCTGTCAGCTGAGCCCATGGCAATGATGGCTCCGATCAAAATCTAGGGAGAACATTCACATGTATATATAAAGGGGCACGCTCTTGAGAAGTGGGAGTGGAGAGGCTCGAAGGACATCCTCACAGGGACCTTTCCCCACTGTCTACCACTTACTGCTGGTTTCCATGGTGTTCCATAGGGGACACTTGCTTGCTGGCTCATATGTTGTAGGCCTTAAGGGAAATTATAACACAAAATGTGCTGATGGTAGTCGGCTACCACTAAGGACATCTGCATTTTATTTTATTTTACTTGCTTGTTTGCTTTGAGACATTGGAAGGATAAAGCAAAAAGAACAAAACATTTTTTTTCTGGCCAATTGGCTTACTCAAATATTTTCAGCTGAACTATCTCCAAATTCTTGTTCCACCTACTGAGAATTTCCTTAGAACTCTGTCCTCTGCACAAAGAACATTGCCAGCTTTATGCCCCGTCAAACGCTTCTATGTTAGATGCAGTACCAGTGTGCCAGGGAGAGAGGCCGTATGCATTCTGGAACACATGTATTCTTACAACACCCCAAATAGGACCATGATGCAAAGCCATGTATATGGCTTCCTTTCCACCCAGCGGGATCACTTGATTTGGTGTCTATAAGCAAGGCCTTTTTTTTCTTTTCTATCTCAGAGGAAAATAAATGATACTTAGTATTTTAGTTTTGCTGTTTAACCTACAAAACAGTTTCTTCAAGTCATGCACAACGGGACTCTCTTTTCTTTTGTCAGTGGCTGAGCTGCATGGCTTCTGAAGGCAGCGGTTTCCATCTGCCTGACAATGTTACAGAGGCCTCACTCTAGGTTTTAAATCCTTATAAAGCAATTTGTTGCTCAAAAATTGATTTCTTTCAGGCGTAATAATTTCTTTCAAGTCTCAGATGTGTGGATTCCAGCCAGCTTGTAGAACAGCCTCAGCCTGAGAGGCATGTCTTCAGGCTTGGTACCAGAATAGATGCTCCTGAGCTTAGTCCTAATTTCTCATGTCTGTCAACATGGCAACTGGATCTGAATGCATCAGCCCTCTTAAGCACAGGTAGCATTTCAGTCTGAAGGATTTCATGGCTTTACACATTGCAGAGAGGAACGACCACATTCTATAATGTTGCTGTAGTCTTCTATTCCTGGAGGGGTCTGGGGTGAGAGATAGCATTGCTTCCATGATGATTAGCACTGTTCTGATGAGCCACTCACTACTGCTATCATGGGGATGGCGTTGCCCCTCCTGCCTTACATTACCTATGGTCTTGTTCTTTCCCTTCGACCTGCTGTACCTACCTGGGTACACTTCTTGGGTACACTTCTGACAATCTCTATTTCCTTTATTGCCTTGCCAATCTGAATTTTTGAATTTCTTTCTAAAGATATTCCAGTCATTCTTCAAAAGGCTCAGCCCACTACGGAGTGCTTCAAAGGTTTTCTGAGTGCTTTGTACAAAAGCCAGTTAAAATGAGTGTTTGTTTCTCTACTGCTCCAAGAAAAGCTGCATGTAGGTCGGGTCTGCCCAAAGAAAATGCTCCAACCTTTAAATTCCCTGTACCCAGGAAACGGGGAAGTTTATAACTAGTTATAAAGAAAACACTTTATGAACCTTTTGGCTGTATAATCACCAACTCTGCTCTGGCTGGTGGATATTTACAGCTAGGTGAGCTCATAGTTTCACCTGGGACTTATACAAACATAAGAAAGATAAGCTACATGCTTGGAAAATTCCTGTTTGTCTCTTGCTGTGGGAGAAAGGTAAGGATGTCCACATACTCTTGAAGCTGCACTGTTGTTAGTTTTATGTTATGCATTGAAGGAAGATCCCTGGAAAACAGCGCTTACCTGTCATATTGCTGTGATAGGTCGTATTCTCTTAATTGATTCATTTCAACAAATAAATCCTCACCTTATGGAGCCATCATTCTTGTGGCGCATAAAAGATGTAAAAAATCTGCAACCTAAATAGTAATGTTAGAAGGCAGTGCAGTGGGGAAAAGCGACAGGTGAGGCCTTAACCATTGCCCATGGCAGCAGTAGGGTTGCTTAGCGTAGGCATCATTGACAAGGTGACACTTTGAACTGTCAGATGACAGTGAAGTGCACTGAACACATCTTTTTGCTAATTCTTTGGGAATTATTTCATTCCATATATTTTGGCTGTATTCAGTCTTCCCGACAACTCTTCCTAGATCACCCTCTGTGTTCTCTCTCTCTCTCTCTCTCTCTCTCTCTCTCTCTCTCTCTCTCCACATCAAGTACTCTGGGATGTGTACTCTCTACTGTAGTGTGGACAACCCACTAGGGACTACACCCTTAAAGGAAACTGACTCTCTAGCAGCTCTTACTTGACAGTAGCTCTTAAGCTATGGGTGGCCCTTTGTTTCTGTCTCCCTTTCTCCACGCTGAGATTTTGTCTGGCTGGAGCTTGCACAGCCTTTGTGCTGTCACAATCACTGTGGATTCACATGGCTAACTGCCCCTCTGTATCTGAAAAATGCTGTCTCCCTGTAGTCATTTACTTCCTCTGGTTCTTACAATCGCCCCCTGTCTTTTTTGAACAATCCCTAAGCCCCTGGAAGAGGGTTGTCATATAGGTGTCCCATTTGGAGCTAGGTGTTTCACAGTCTTGTCTTCTGTATACCTTGACTAGTTGTGGGTTTCTGTGCTAATCGCCATCTACTCCAAAAAGCAGCTTTCCTGATGAGAACTGAGAGAAGTAATAATCTGTGTGTATAACGACAAGTCATTAGGAATAAGTTTAATTTTATGTCTGTTTAGTGAAGTGACATATGTTGGCTCTCCTCTAAGGATAATGATCTGTTTAGCCACAGGTTCTTGGTGGCCCTGATAGCGGGGCCAGATCCGGTTTTCAACTTGTACAGCCGACCTTCCATACGATGAGAAGGTAGTTGGTTACTTCCATGACTTTTGTGGCATTTTTGCAGCAGTAAGCATGTCTTACTAGGCTGATTGTTAGAGCTCACATGTTTCTTCACAGTTGGGTAAGACTGTGGTTACTTTTTTTTTTTTTTTTGGTAGTACATGTAGACCTTCCAGAGGTATGAAAGCTAGCCAGTACGGTTGAAGTTTCCAGGTAAATACCAGTTTGATTTCTCTCTGGGCACATTTAAAAATTTTTTGTTTTGTTTTTTGAGGTTTCAATCTTTTAAACCTTCCTTTGCTTTTTCTTTCAAATTTTAAATGTATATAGAACATTCAGGGAACACTTTTAAATAAATTCAACATGTCATTAATTATATAGAGTTATATAATTTTTTCTTTGTATAATAATATGTAATTATACCAGATAATATACACTCTACTTTGCTTTTTAAAAGGTTGCTGTAGCTACTGAGGTGATGTGTGTTATTCACTGGCTGAGCATTGTGACCTGGTGTGAGTCCTGGAATGCAGGATTGGCATTAGAGGTATCTGTCCATCAGCGAAAATATGTTTGCTCCATCCATCAGGAACTGCTGTTGTCTCTGCTGACAGAGGCTTAGAACTCATATTGCTGAGGCTTCCGGGTCTCTAGCTACCATTCTTTCTCAGCCTGTGGCAGCTTCATACCTTGGTGTACTGTATTTCATTGGTGATACAGAGATAGCTCTATGTGTCTTTCTATTCAGGAAAAACCTGAATATTGATTTGTACACTTGATATCTATTATTTCCCATTTGCTATGTTAACTGCAGGGACTGGATAATCTATGGCTCTCTCTTGCACCATAAGTCATGTCACTCTCACAAGTAACTCAAGTTGGCTTCCCAGTGTATGTGTTACAAACTAGTGTAAACTCATAGGAACGTGTCTCAGGATACCTTGACCCTTTCAGATAGTTGTTCTCAAACTGTAGGGTGTTTTCGAATCACCTGTGAACTGTTAAACTCTTCCAGTCCACCCACCTGTGGGATTCTACAGGCCAGAGATGGGGTATGAGGTTATTAATATTATTTTTTGTTTGTTTGGGGGTATTATGGGCTCACTTGGTAGCCCTGGCTGTTGTAATATTCTCTATGTAGGCCAAACTGGCTCCAAACTCATAGAAACATGCCTGTTTCTGCCCTCTGAGAGGTGGAACTAAAGGCGTGTGCCACAACACCCTACTTGAGTATGAGATTTTGTGTGTTTAGTAAGCTCATGGGAGCTCATGGGAGACTCATGCTCTTATGAGCCACACTGGGCATTTCCGTTTGGTTCAATGGCCACAGGACCTATAGTCTTACTGGTCATATCCCAAGTTGGTCCCTAGCCCGTCATACTGGTCATTTTCTGAGTATATCGAAAGTTGCTGGTGTGGGTTCCCTTATGTATCAAGTCATCTCTTCCTTCTGGTCTTTTTGACCATTGACCATGCTGGCCAGAAAGCCAGCCTAGCCAACACAGCCTTGCCCATTCGCTATCCTTCCGGCTTCAAGGGACACTTCAGCCTCAGACTCTTCAGACTTCTCTTCTCCACACTCTTAGAACATTCTATCCCATCTCTATTCTTCTGGCCTTGAAGGAAAAATGCAGCAGGAAAACTTAGAAAACAGTGAGTCCATAAAGGTTCACGGCCAGGGTCTTTTCAGTCACGTTCTCTATCTTACACTAAATGCTCAGCCCTCAAAACATATACATTTGAGCCATGCTAAATGGACTCAGCAGGCTGTATTTATGTGTGCATTTATGTAACAATAATATGTATTGAAAAAGAGGCCATTAACTAAAGAGGGACTGGGGTCTGTGTGGCATGAGAAGAGTTAGAGGAAGGAGGGGGAGGGGCAGAGAGAAGGGGAGGGGAACATGATGCAAATATGGGCTCATATAGTAAATTCTAAGTAAATAAATAAGCAAGCTCCAAAGAAACAGACTACCTTCACGACTCTTTCTCTCAAGCTCTGAGGGCACAGAACAAAACTGTGTGATGTGAAATAGTAATTTAGATTCAAGTGGCTGGTGTAGCAGGAAGCCAGGGGAAGAGACAAATGAGAATAAAAACGGAAGACCAAACAAAAACCAAACCACAAACCACCTCTGCTGGCCTTTAAATTCCTTTGATCCTTCTTGCCTTGCCTGCCCCAAGTAAACACAACCCCAGCAGATCTGTTCAGCAACAAAGTCCTACAAAAACACTTCAGGTCCTTTCCTATCAAAACACCTCCAGGAGCATGCATCAGACTCCAGGGCTGAAGGATAGGTCTGTACCACGTCTTCTTTTATTTCGGAAGGTTTATCTCTGCACAGGCTTTTCTCCACTTTGATATTTTCTAGATCTTTCCATTCTGATATCTTTCTATTGCTTTCCAACTCACAGCAGGTTATCTCATTTTTGTTTCTCTCTGGCAATTTATCATTTCTTTCTATTTCTATTGTTACTTAACAGTGAAAAGTATCTCCTTTTTAAAGAAAAAATTGCCTGGACACTTTGCTTAAACAGGAGCCCTGCTGTTCATTGTTTGTGGAAGCCTAGTTGTCATGTTCAATGTGAACCCCGGGGTGTCAATACCATTTCACAAATATGGAAGCAGAAACCTGTTCGATGTGACCCATGAGACTGTGGTGGATAAACACATTACCTTCCCTGCCTCAACCTCTGAAGTACACCAGCAATTAAATGAAGCAGTGGGTTTGTATGCTATCGCTGAGCTTAGCATGTGGAGAAGCAGGAAGGACAGACTGATAGGAGATTTTTCTTGGAGTAGACACCCCGTTATTGACAGTCATTCTCAGAGGTGCAACATTCTGGTTTGGAAGGCTCACTTTTTAAGCCTTTCTTGAATTAATAGGTTTCTATTTTACGGCAGAATTGAAAACTGCAGCAGGAGTGTGTCGTTTTTTTTTTAACCTCTTGCAATCTTTTTAAAATTTATTTTTTTTATGTAACATGTGAGTGCTCTTCTGCATATACACCTGTATGCCAGAAGAGAAAATCAGATCCAATTTATGATTTATATATGAAATTTATAGATGGTTGGGAGCCACCATGTGGGTGCTGGGAATTGAACTCAGGACCTCTGGAAGAGCAGCTATACTCTTAACCACTGAGCCATCTCTCCAGCCCTGGGAGTATACCTTAAATCATTTAAATGAAGGAATAAATCTTAATGAAAACAATAAAGATAACCAGAAATCCATGTATTCTGAGGCTTTTCATAAATACTTGATGCCTACCTGCTAAAGGAGAGGAAAGACTTAGGAATGCAAAGACCAAGTGCAGAAGGGCTGGGAATCTGGGAACCTGTGTATGAGACGGGCAGAGGGAGGTCCTTATGTTATGGTGACCCCCAATCATAAAAGTACTTTGTTGCTATTTTGTTATTGTTATGAATTGCAGTGTAAATAGTTGATATGCAAGATATATCTGATATTTGACCTCCAAAGGGGTCACAACACACAAGTTGTGACCCAAAAGTTGTAAACTACTGGTTTAGCTCCTTCTTGAGCTAGCTAAGTCTACACGTGACTTAGGCAAGCCCATCTGCTTCTGGAGAGTAGGATGGATAAAGGCAATATTTACTGACTGGAGTGTTGGTGTATCTCCTAAACAGTCCTGAACATACGAGTCCAGCAGACACCAAAATCCATATCATTGCTGCTGTATCTTATGTCCATCTCATAGTTCAATGTGTATATTCAGACACAGGAGAAAGGCTCTAAGGCTCTGTCGAATTAAAATGGCAATATTGTCAGTGCTTAGGGGATATATGACCATAATCTGGCCCAGGTTGAGGCTCCTTTGATATAAAGCAGTCATCCTCTTAATTTCTTTCAGTCCAACTGTCTTGGAAGATAGTAAGAGAGGCATCAAGGGAGTTTTAGGAACTATGGTTCTGCTTGGTCTTAACTAGTTCCAGTCAGTTGTTACAATAGAAATGTCATTCAATCTGTTTTTCAAGAGAAAATGGAAATCACATTTTTAAGAAATGAATTAGTGTTCGACAGTGTAAAAATTCCAAGAATATGTCCCAAGACTGGAAGTGCATCTCCACGTCTAGGAAAAGGTCACTCCCACTTTCCAGAAAGAGGCCTCTCAGTATGAACTGGAGATCAGCACTCACTCTGAAACACGCAGCTTAAGTGCTCTCTTCAGTTCCACATAACACATATATGTTGGACCGGGTTCTGCATCAGAGGACAAAACCCCAATCAAATCACAGTCCTGTCTTCAAGAAGCTCATGGAGTTTTGCTTACTGCTATAATGAAGCCAAGGCATGATTATTGCTAATTGGAAACTTTCCCCAATACCCTGCTGTGACAACATGCAATATAGTCAGCAGTGCTAACCCTTGGCAGTCTCTATGGTGACTGTAATAGTCAGCTCATGGTTTGGTACGCTGAACAAAAGCATATCAGTCAGTGTACTGTGGAACAGAGAACACGTCTAGTTGGAAAGGACTTTTGAGGTTGGTATGTCATCTTGAGCATGACAGGTTCTATCTGGGTTTACTGTTACGTGCTCTGCAATGTCCCAGTGCCCACTATTGCAGACAAAGCTATGAATTAGCTTATGGTGGCATTTTATTATGAGTATGAGGTTTTTTTTATTTGGTGTGTTTTAAACCTGTAGTTTTTTTGTTTGTTTTGTTTTTTACGAGGCAGGGTTTCTCTGTGTAGCCCTGGCTGTTCTGGAACTCACTCTGTAGACCAGGCTGGCCTCGAACTCAGAAATCCACCTGCCTCTGCCTCCCAAGTGCTGGGATTAAAGGCGTGCGCCACCACTGCCCAGCTTAAACTTGTAGTTTTACTCTAAATAATTTTACCTTGGTCCAGGGAGACCCCTAGTTCATGAGAGGTATCTTTCAAAGTGGAATGTCTTTATTGTCCATGGTGAGCTTCTTGGACCACATATGACATGATTTATATTAAGAGATGATTCTGGATTGGCCAGCCGTACCAACAATTGTAGGAAGCTGGTAAATACTGGATTGGGACTTTGAGGCAAATGATATCAGTCTGACTTTGGAAAAAGAGTGCACTAGAGACAGAATTTGACCATGGAGTTGATGATTCAATTACTTGTGCCCATGTATGAACTTTTAAATAAAAATACTAGTTATCCAAAGTTTGGCTGGACATCCCTGATGGGCAAAATGGCTGTGAGAATATGGGAGACTTGACACTTGAAGATTCTTTTGTGACTGGTTGTAGGCATCTCTTCTTTTGGATGGCTCTTGGGTCTGTTCTTTCATTATAATAAAACTATAATCAGAACATGTTTTTGAGCTCTTGGTTGTCTTAGTGAATTACCAAAGCCAAGGAAGGCTGTGGGTAGACAGGGCAGTCTCCAGTGGCTTCAGACTAACACAGTCTGACTACTTATTTGTAGTTCTTTAAGGACATCTTGAATGTTCTGCTGGTAAAACACCCTGAGATAAGAAGGGCTAGCTAGGATAGCCTGGGCTAGGTTTCCCTTACTCCTATAGACAGAATGTCCTTTAGCCTGAGAGTCCTATTATTTCAGAGTTTAAAACCCATTGTGGCTGCTTTGGGGATGTTCCACAGCCTGAGGCAGGAGCAGGTGTGGCTTCATCTGTCTTGGAAATGTTCCTGAGCCAGAGGAGACTAGCACACTGAGAATCTTCAGCTTTGCTTACCCCTTGCTTACTATCCATCCGTACTCAATGTACTTCACGTACTCTGTGTGTACACAGCCTTTCACAGGACTTAGACAAAATTCAACTGGTATGCTGTGAAATACAGCTGGGTCTAAAATGGAGCCAGTTTGTAGACATTCTTTTCTTTGTAGTTTAGCAAACTCATCTTAGTTGATGGGAGGAGTCTTGGGTGGACTTGGACAGATGATGAATTTAAGTTTAGTTTTGGGTCACTCTTTCACTATGGCACAACTTTCAATATGGAATAAGAGATAAAACAGGGAAGATGAAATCCTGGCTTAGAATAAATAGAAATTCTTGCTGACCAAACTGAATGTGTGAACAAATGAGCATGTCTGAGCAATTCTGAAGGAAGCCAAGCCAGACAAACACCCTGTAGAGGCCAGCACTCCCCCATCCCCTGCCCTGCCCAGAGGTATAATCAATGTCCTCAATGTTTACATCTATGAAGAAGCTCCCAGGCATCTACTCCTCTGCATATGAAATGAGCTGTGGAGGGAATGAGGCTGGAAGGCTGATCAGGTGACTGAGCATCTCAGAAGAAGGTGGGGGGGGGGATAAAGGACTGCAGCTGTGAAGGGAGCAAGTGAAAGCACAATCCCCTATGACTAAACCCCTCCAGGAAGTCTGAAGTTCCTTAGTGTCTGTGTTAGCTTCTATCCTCTCCCCTTCTGAAACACTAAGGGGAAATGGGACCAATTTTTGGCCAATGAGTCTTCCCATCTTCCTGGCAGCTTGGGGCTTAGAGTCATGCTGGGTAATTGTTGCCTATTTTGTTCCTGGGAATTAGAAAATCCATTTCCTGCTGTATAGAGACATTCTACATTACCCAGTGGACTCTCTCTTGTGGGGCAGATTAAGTGTCTCCATGATTCTCCTCAGTTTCTCAATGATTGCTTGAATGTCTCCAGAGTGAAGGAGCTCACTCCATCTATACAAAGGCTATCGGCATGGGGACAGTTTTAATTATTATGGATTCCTTTCTTTTGTTAGTGTTGGCATCAGGAACTGGCTTCACAGTCAGGAACTGGCTTTATGGTTGCAGGTCACCTCCCAATCCAGCTATGGCAGGCATCACCCCTAGGCAACCACGAAAGGATGTCTGTTGCCATGGCAATCACCAAACATTTCCAGCGTCCACCTGGTCCACCTGCCCACCTTTACCTGCGTGCAGTGGTGTATGCAGTTATGTCACAGCCCAAATAATAGACAGAGCCCCCCTGACCTTCTCTTTCTTTCTCCTTCTTCACCACCTTCCTTTTTTCCTCCCCCCCCCCCCCAATAAACCTCTTTTCTGTGGAACTGTGCTGGCTTGGTGTGATCTGGCCAGACGAGCTGCCAATGTAACACAACGGTTAGACTGATACTTTTTTTTCTCTTGGGAATTTCTGCTGGTCAATTTTATATTTCTTTTGGGAAATAATCTACTAATATAATGGCAGAAAGGCTGATGATCACAGAGATTTACTTTGAAATTGTTATGACTCAGGTACCAAAAGTTTTAGCTTCTGCCCTCCTCTTTAGTCCTTAAAGCCATTCTATGGGATGGCGACTCTGGCTACCCTTATCTTGCAGATAACCAAAGGGATGCTTACTGTTTAGTCTCTTATATGAGCTAGGATGTGATGTACTCACATTGGGCCTCTGTTTCCTTGAGCATCATTTAAGATACATCTCTACAATGAGTGTTGAGGGGAGGATATTTTACTGTACACTCACTAAGGTTCACTATGTTTTCTGTGTATCCATGAGTACTGCTACTTTATGCTTTCATTCTAAATATGTGTATCCATATGGCTATATGGCTATATTAATATAAAGATTGCTCCAGAACAATCTCAGGAGCCTCTCAGGAACAATCTCACACTCTCAGGAGCCTTTCAATTTATGCTGATTCATGAACATATTCTTTTCATAATGCCTTAATTCAATCTGGCTTAGCTTTTGTAGCAGAGAACTTGATTTTATGTCTATTTACCCCTCTGTTTTCTGACCTTTATTGGTTTTTGTTGCAACAAAATTCTGTGGTTTCCAGCTACCTCCAACTCTTTTGTCTTATTTCATGACTGCCTCTTACAGAAGCCCATGTTCCAGAACCATTAAATAATTGAACTACCCAACAAGGATTCAGTCCATTCTTCAAGACAGTAGCATGGTGAGATAACAGCCATAGAGATGCTTGTGTGCTGTGAGGTATTGTTAAGGGAAATAGAAAAGAGAAAACAAACTGCAATCTTCTAAACATTTCTGTTTCAATGCCATACTGAATGATGCTTTCCTGGTATTTATGCACAAAACAGTCACGTGTGGAAATACACTGGATTCAACTTACAGGCTGTCCAGGTTCATCTCCCCCGAGGATTCTGAAGCCAAATCCAGACTCCATCCTCCGAAGGTGAACATCCAGTTCCTTATAATCTGGACCTGGCGTAAAGGAAATCCCATTGAGTAATGGATACTGCTTCTTCCCCACCTCCCAAGAAACAGAACACATCGATGATAAATTAATTTTGTGGACGTGATTGATGAGAGTGTTGTTAGTCAATGAAGAGCACAGAGGAGAGAAAAAAACACAGTGGCAAGGAAGTATACACGCTAGATGTACGTAGTCCCTGGAGTGGCAGTGAGCAGCCGCGAGCATTGCTAGGGCATCTTCCACAAGTAGAGAGATCACAGGAATTTCAGAGAGAAAAAAGTTGATGATAAATTTTAATTTTCCAGAGAACTTTGGATTGCCTTTAAGAAGCTGGCCTACCTCCCGATGACTTTGAGGATGTTTGCTCTGATTACCTCAGAAAATGAGTGAGAGACCAGATGGCAAAACCTGCAAGTGTCTATTTAAGTACTGCCTAGTAAGCTACTACCGTCTGTTTACAATTTGATGCATCCAGTGTTGGCCTCTGCTGTGTGTGTGTGTGTGTGTGTGTGTGTGTAATAATGTCTAATACAAGTTGTATCTTTTAAAATTGCAAAAATTAGAAAATATACTTTTAACTTTGCTTCATTAGGGGTTTAAGTAATTTATTTTTGGTATGCTCCTTTAGCCTTTTTCTAAGGTACAGGCAGAAATCTGTCTAGGCCAAGAAGAATCCCACCCCCCAGATATTTTAGATTATGGAAACCATTATGGACTATTGATTTCATTAGCATCTTGAAAATAAATTAGATGAGGGACACCCATCTACAGTCAGATTAAAAGAATGGAAATGGATCTTTAAGAAAGCTGGGAAATTCTCCTGGATGGCATTTATTTCATTTCTAGAATAAACTAAAACAACCAGAAACATTTGAATCTTCAAGGAGAATGTCACATGTGTCCTTTGTGTGGTCTCTGGGGGAAGCACATCAATCATGGTGGGGTTGTGGGTTTTCATGTTCCAGGATGGTCAGCAGTCTGGAGGAATATTTATTAAGCTATCTGTGACTTAAGACATATTAAGCAATTTCTGGGCTGAAGTGGTTTAAAGACAGTATTAGGAACAGGCATTAAATAAACAGGATAGTTTTGGAAACAGAATGAAATTTGGAGGAGAATTCCCACGGGACAAAAAGCAATAAGCCACGTGAGTATAGCATATTGCAGGGCTGGAGAGATGGCTCCGCAGTTAAGAGCACTGGCTGCCCTTCCAGAGAGAGGTACAGAGTTCAATTCCCAGCACCCACATGATGGCTCACAACCATCAGTAATAGGATCTGATGCACCTTCAGGTGTGTCTGAAGAGAGCTACAGTGTCCTCACATACCTAAAATAAATAAATCTTAAAACTCAAAGAACATTAGTAGACAGGGACTCACTGAGCGATTGCATGTACATTTGTCTGAGGCTCTCCAATAAGGGGCTGTAGGTACAGCACACCAAATACAGACAGCCATTCTAGGTTGGGCTTTGTACCCAACTATCTGAGCCATTCTCAGTGACAAATGAAAGGCAAGCCATCCACTTCTGATAGGTGGGCAAATGACAATTGTACTCCCTTAAGAGACCTGAACTGGCTTATAAATACTATATACACATGTGAATACTGTCCAAGACTCACAAGCATTTGTGTTTTTTATGCCCAAACATACATATAACCATGATCTTTCGTATTCAACTAATACTACAACACTGTCAAAGAAGAATAACCAGTTAGACTTCCACTAGTTATCCTTTAAAAACTGTGTAATCATTTATACTTTAAAGATGGGAAAAGTTAGAAGGGCTCAGTTATTAGAATTAGGTGGCAAAACTTTGCTCATTACAATATAGACACGATGGTTTGAAAACTCATCAACCTTGGGGCATCTGGAGGCTGGTAGGACAATCCTATAAAACCACAGCAGTAGGTTCCCCAGGGGTCAGAGAAATCTCGGGGAAGAGGACAGATCATAGTCCAGTGCAGTCCAACCTCCACAAGCTGGTTAGGACACAGCTATCCACATTAACTCCCCCTCTGGGTCACTTTAAACTTGGAACATGCTCAATCATAGGAACATAGGAGATGCAAATATAAGGTAATGGTGCTTTTGTATTTAAAGAGACAGAGCTTTTCCTAACCCTCCTCGCTCTAGCCTGACTGGTGTGTGCATCCACCAGTGGAAAATTGTTTCTTCAGTGACACTGGTACCTATGTGTACTGCCGGAGGAATGCCAAGAGGGTTTTGCTGTATGCTACTTCTTATCTGTTCAGAGATTTTCCCTGTAAGAAAATGCCAAAATTATGGCAAGCCCAGCAATGGAGTTTGAGATGTGTCAGGTACAAAGGGTTTGCTTATTTTGGAGAGTATTGTAGGATATAAGAACTTTTCTTAGGGAATGAACAAGTTTTTTTTTTTGTGGTTTTTTTTTGTTTTTTTTTTTGTGGAAAATATTCTAGATTTTATCTGGTTTATTTATTTAATCCTGAAAAGCAGAGATGTAAAAGCCAAGATAGTCAGCCTCCTTTTACTTTCTGATGGCCCTTTCCCTGACTTAACTATAAGCCTATGACTCATAGTTACAAAAAATTAATTTGTGTGTGCACAAATGTGTTTGCACACTATTGCCTGTAGAAGACCCAACATGGCATTGCATCCCCCAGAGCTGGAGTTACATGGTGAGTCATCCAGTGCAGGTGTTGGGAACCAACTCAGGTCCCCTAGAGCAGCAAGTGCTTCTATCTGCTGAACCTCCTTCCAGCCCCGGGGGTGGGAGGTTGGTGTGTGTGTGTGGGGGGGGGAGGGATGACTATTGCTCTGGTCTTCTCTGTCTTCAACTGCTTCATGGTCACATTTCCATTCTAGGCAAACATGAACAACATGGTGGCACCCAAATAAGGGAGAGCAAGAGAGGGTTGTCAGAGCTGTGTGCTAGCAGATGTGATTTATTAATTTCTGCTGAATTTGAACATAGAGGCTTCAGGACCTAGAAACTTCAGAGACACAAATAGCTGGAAAATAGTTTAAATGGTAGATTGTCTTGAGTCTTTTTTTTTATTTTTTTAAATAAGTGCTTCTAGAAAGATAATTTTTCTTCTGTTTTGTTTTTCCTCCTTTTTGAGTCTGGCCTTACAAGCTAACTACAATTTTATGCATAAAAGATAGGATGCACTGTCCTTTCTCTCCTTGCTTTGTTAGCTTTGGGGAAGAGTTGATGGCTTTCATACCTCACCTTGGCTGGTCTTCTGATGACGGGCTCAGTTACTGTATCATGTTTTATCTTTCCCCTTATTAATGTAAGTGAGGAGGCCCTAGGGCAAACACTTCCTCCTCCACCACGGCAGTTCATTATCCTAGGGTCCATCTTGTCTAGAAGGAAACCATGCACTTGGGAGCTCATCAGATCAAGGGGCCTGGCAGATACCTAAGCTGCCCTGAGTCATCTAGGATGCGCCTCAGCCCTACCCATACACCCTCCTCTCTTCTGCTTCCTTATTTGTTCTTATTTTGTGCTTGCTTTTAATTTTCTTCTTCTTCCTCAGCTCTTTGGGAAAGACTGTCAGGAACACTCTGTAGGTGTTGCCCAAGGAGACAGTGGGGGTAGAGGGATGGACTGAAAGGAGATGGAAGATCTCCTAAACATTGGTGTTTAATGGACTAGCCATGACCAGTGTTAAGTCTATCTTAGAAGTGGGGTCTCAGTTCATACAGGCATTAAGAAACAAAGTGCTTTATCATATTCGTCTCTGATGGGATTCTGTGTGGCCTTTGAGGCCAGCTAGTGAGAGGGAATGTGCAAGCTCTAATTTATTCTGGGCTCACACCAGTCTTATAAAAGCTCACATTCAAAGCGCAGTAAACAAAGCCAGTGTGCTGGTGCAAAAAAACGTTAATCCCAGCACTGGGGTGCAGACATGGGTGCAGCAGTGTGAGTTCAAGTCATGAGACAGGGACACAGAGTGAGACTCTGTCTCAAAAAAGTACTAAGTTGGTATCAGGACAATTTCCCTCATAACAAAGGACAGCAGAATTTTAAAAGCTGGTTCCTGTTTGTATTAAGATTCCAGGACACTTCACATAATAAAGAACTTTTATGCTTTTGAAAAGCATGTTTGAGAGCGGCAACTTCAGTGGATCGATTTGGCACATGGGATGCTGCTGAAAACAGGTCTGCTGAATTTTGGTGGTTGAATCCCTTTCATGCGTTAATTAAAACAAAAGTACTGTGCCTTGTTATCATATTTGGTGCAAGAGCCTTTAATTCATTTTTCCCCACTGGGAAGACTGTTGCTGTTTTTGTTTTTTTTCTGGTAAAGAGATCTAGGAGGCTGGAGAAAGGAATGAGGAATTGAAGGGTGGTGTTAAATATATCTGCAGGCTTAGGTTTTCAGGCACTCTAGATACTGAATCTAGAGTTAAAGAAGAATTAATTGGTTTTGATCACCAGAATCAAACATTACCAGATAAGTAGCTCCTTCTCCTCTCCTCTCCTCCCCTCCCCTCCCCTCCCTATCCCCTTCCCCCCTTCTCTCAGGGTTTCTCTGTGTAGCCCTGGCTGACCCCAAAACTCACTCTGTAGACCAAGCTGGTCTGGAACTCACAGAGATTCCCACCAGCCTCTGCCTCCCAAGTGCTGAGATTAGAGGCGTGTGCCTGGCTTGATTACTGAATTCTTTAAGGTCCTTATATCATTTTAATAACAAACTGAACAGACTTTTTCTTCTTTTGTCATTTGACTTATTTCTGTACTCATTGGCACTGCTGATTTACGGTCCTGGATTCTAAAGAAACACCCTAAGCAAGATGCATGTGGTTTCTGTGATACTCTCTACCTAGGTTCATTTTGTCTGGCTGACCTGCCTCTGATAATTTGATCAAAAATTATTTTAATCACGTAAGAAATTTTATTAGAGAGCTATGTTAAATATAGTCACGATTTTCTATATTTTGATAATTAATGTATACACTTAAAATATTTGGATTGGTTCTTTTGAAAATTTGAGTCACACATTGAAATAAGGTATTCAAACTAATAACTTTTATCTTTTATATTTTAGATGTAAAGTATGACCTTTTACATACATCAAGATAACAAGCTATTGGACAACCTTTCTCCTCCTCTTTTATTTCTAAATGAAAAACATTTGTACATTGAGATTTTTCAAGAAGAATATTTTGTGAAGTCACATTAAGTTCTGATTTCCACTTAAAAGATAATTACTTGGCCTCATTTTCTCCCTGGGTGTAAGATATTTTTAAACATGACAAGGATTTTATAGTCAGTAGCTCAGTCAGATGTAAGAACAGCCACAGTCTAAAGATTTCAGACTGAGCTAAACACTTACTTTCGACAGTATTTGGAGGCTAAGCAGTAGCTTCTGTGTTTTATACTCAAAAACTGACATGGAAACTTAGGGAATGAGTGATCTCCAGTGCGCATATTCTCCGAGGGGAGTTAGAGCATGCTGAGGTGGATAATGAGCTGTCACCATGGAAATGCACTAGGATGTGTGCTGAGGCCCACGATGTAAGCAGGGCTGTTACTAAGAAACACTGCTGTCTACATGCTCTGAGTGTGCAGGACTCTGATCTAGCAGTCTAACCAGATGTTCAGAGGGCCTCATTAGTAACCTGAGAGGGAAGGGATGTCTAATTCTTCTTTTTCCTCCTTTGTGTCTATAACAATGTTATATATTATAGCTTACATCATAAATGATGATGTATTTTTGGGAAGGATAAGCAAAAAACCAAAAACAACAAACAAACAAACAAGCAAAAAACCCAAGTGAAAGCGCTAAGATATTTCTTAAGTTCTTAAACTAGAAGCTATAATACTGTACCTTAATTTAAAATAGTATCAAAATATGTTTTGTAACTAGAATTATTTTAAAAAAATCCAAGTTGATACAGGTATTTAATTAAGCTGAAAATAATTTCAATCTATATTAGCAACTTCTTTAATAAGATTTTTTTGGGGGGAATATTTAACTTTCCTCTCCTGAGATATTCTACCTTCTTATTTCCATTTATCTGGTTAAAATAAAATGTGAATTATAGGAGTTATTTAATACTGTCAAGCAGACACTTTATTTTTTTAACAGATATAAATTTAAATAATATATTTTAACAATTATCCAAATACCATCTTAATATAAAGCAATTAACAAGGCTTATTTTTGAACTAAGTCGGAAAATCCAGTGTGGATATTAGACACACTTGATAATTCATGTACATGTGCATTTTCACAGCTAGTAGCTGCTCCACTGAACAGCACAGATCTATCTCATCTAATAGTTTTCTTCAAAGGTTGGTTCTAAGCACAGTCTTTCAGTAATTTTTTTTTTTAATGACATTTTGTCCTTTGTTGCAAGCATCCAGACCCACAGTGGTGAAGCTTGCTCTCTATCTTGAACATATGTGAATATGTAGGTGAATTAATTGTCACAGTGAATATTACATAGTGAAAAGTTGGTACTACTCAGGAGAATGATTTGTTACACAAAGTGGAAGACGTGTGTTCACAGAAGTGTGAATTCTGAATACTTGCCAGAGGAATCCATTCGGAAACTGGTCCTGGGTGGCACTTGTTCTGGATGGGAAGATGGGGAATTAAAGTTGAAATTCATTTATGGCATTCGGAAATCCGTCTCTAGTTTCTGTTCTGTTGATACTACAGCTCCCCCAACCCAAAACTTGTGCTCACATTTACACGTGTTGTTCACGTGTTTCTAAAATCTACGGAAGTTGGTGGATGGATTTACCTGCCTATGCGTCAGTACGTATGTTCATGTATTCTCACATGCATGAAAATAAAAGATATGGATTCTTTTATGAGCAGGAAAAATACCGTTTCCAAAAATTATTAGATTTTCATGTTCAATATAAGGCTATTTATTTGGAAGTATGTCAATTCAGAACTCAAAACCTATGCAGCAAGAGCCCTTTCAAACCTTATTATGATACTTTTTCATAAAACACTGAGATGGAAAGTGAATATTTCAATCAATGATCACATTGTTTTAATACCAGTCCAAATATTTTGAGATTCTTAATAATTTGAATAGCTGAAGTTATGCCCAAGCAATTCAGTAAAGCTTGTTCATTCTAGCAACGTATAACCTGCATGAGAATAATGACTTGGCCTACAACATATGTAACAACACAAATTCCTTAACAGGAAAACCATGAAGCACCTTTTAAATGTAGGAATGGGTCACATTTAGAATCCCAGGACCCTGGGGATCCTGGTTCTCTGTACTGGAAGTATTTGAGACCAGCTGCTCTCGTTAGGATGGATGGATGCAGGTCTTCCCTATGCCCTCACAGACGTGCTGAAGAAATACAGACTGTATCGGTGACTACTGAACTCATAGAAGATGACATTACTAAACTGTCCCTTGAGTTTTCATCTGCTTCCCAAAGCTATTGCACCCCACACACGGGGGAACGCACGGGGCTGCCAGGCTGTGTCCTTCCGAAAATCCTTCCTTGTTGCAGATGGTAAGATAAGACTATGGTGCTGAGAGACTCTCGGCACTCATTCTGTATTTTATCACAGGTAACTCTTCAGGATCATGTTCAGGAAAATAAAAAGTTTCATGAAAATATCTTGTTGTTTTTAATTTGCTTGTTATTAAAACTCACTATCTAATAATGTGTTCTCTCTTTACTACTACTGTGGAAACTATGCTTCTGTTGTCCCCTCTCCTTGCCCTCCTTTTTGCCTTCTTTCCTTTCTTCTCGCAGACAAGAACGACTATGTAGCCCAGGCTGACCCCAAGCAGGACTTTCCTGCTTCCTCCTCTCTGGTGTTGAGTTCAGATGCATGTGCTGCTGTTTCTGTTCATAGTGGTATGATTTCTTTCCAACAATCTTCAAGTATTCTTCCCTTCCTCTATGGTTCTTCCCATAGACACATTCCTAAACCATGCGATGGGGTTTAATCAGAGGCAGGCAGAAGATGCATGTACATAAACCTCTTGTCAATAAACACCCAAACAAATAAAGATTATTTTAGGATGATCTGAGATTCATCTGAGAGTGGCAGGATATTAACTTAATAAAGCTTATCATATTGCCAAAAATTAGCTAAAAGTTACTACCAAATCTGTCTAGGCCAGAAAACACACTGTTGATAAAATAATTGTAAAATTTTCTTGCAAAAAAGATCCTCCTCATGTTTAATATATGTCAGTTTTAGGTTGGAATACATTTTCGAACGTTATTATCATAGTCATATAAATGATTATATTGCCATGATATATAATCACATAAATGATTATTTTTATTAAAATTTATAGAGGTGCAACTTAATACTATTCAAGCAGGTTGAGGGGAATGTCGCACAGAATATTTCAGTGTTAGTCTACTATGACTTTATAGAAAGATTGTATTATATGGAGCGCTATAAGCCCAAGTGTTTTATCAATAAGTTAAAAAAATGTTACAATAAGACCTAATTTGGTTGTTTCAGTCTGGAGCTCGGTTCTTTTGGATAGTGGGTTGGTCTTGTCCAGTGGGGCACAGGGATCATGCCTGCCAGGTAAGCTGTGTAAAGACAAATTAATTTTCTGGTAGGATCTCTGCTTTTTAAAGAGTCTTCATGTTTACTGTGGCGGCCTAAGATTTTGAATGAGAACTGTCCTGTCATGAGAAAGATAGAGCTGTGTCAGGGATGGAAGATTACTACTTTCTAGATACGGCCATTAGTGTAAAACTGACACTTTATATTCTCATGATCTCACTAGGACCCACTTGCCACTTAGCAATTAAATTCCATTTACTGAAGCCCTGATGGACTCATATTTATTCATAAAAGTGCTTTGGATTCCACAGGGAACATGCACTAACAATACTCTTGGCACTGGAGAACTCTCAGAGAAGGACTAAGGTTTGGGTCCAGTTTTCCCAGTCTAACTTCAGAGGCACCAAGCTTTAAATTATTGAATATAATAAATTCACAAACCATGGCATTGTATCTAATCCTGCAAACACAAGAAGCTGTGCTGTAGCATAATGTTTATCTTACTGTCTATATTACTAGCTCACGTCATGGTGATTTCTTAGTTCATCAGGAAGCTGATAGATATATAGATGTATCATAGTTTTCCCGACAGCTTCCTAAAGATACTATTTTCGAAATCACATTTCTGAACTCATCAAGATCTATGTATGAAAAATGGCAAACAGAACTTTAATGGATTTATTGACCTCATTTTCCAAAATGTTACAAAAGCAAAGTGATGTATTAGAAGTGCCAACTAAAAGACAGTCATCCCCCCAACCCCCACAGGTCAAATCATAAACATAAATCACACCAAGGATGGAGTGATAAAAGACCAAGAAAATTACATTTACAGTGCAATTGAGGGTATTAATATAATGTGCTATATTTTCTCTCGTCTTATGATTCTGATGTTAAGTCACAGGTAAGAGTGTCTGAACACTTTTAACATCTCATTTTAATAGTTCACTAAAATAAGATTGTGCTTGAGAGAACACGTATGAGAGGTAATTTAATTATGGGTGGGGACCACTATCACTGTCTAGGCAATATGGACCAGGGCTAAGGCAAGTTCAGTTGCAAGTGTGCTCCCTGGGTGGCACGATGCACTCAGATGGCTACTTAAACATCTGCCTGCAAGAGTCTTCCATGCATTTGCCCTTTCCAGTATGCAGTATCAAGCACTGGATCCCACGGAGAAGGGGTCATGAGGTCAGGCCAGCTCAAGTGAAGGACTCTCATTCTGAGCGCTGGGGAAAGCTACTGCCTTGTGGGATGTGGCCACTCCAACATCACTTTCCTGAGTCCCTGGGACTGTAATGTGGTAGATGGTGTCATTTTCTACTCCATCTTTCCAAATGGCTCTTTGATTAGGATGGGAGGCATTGCAAACTCCACCAGTTGTTTACCAATAACAAGGAAGGAGCCTACCCTTGGGAAATATAAGTACCTGTCTGTGAATAACATGATCTGTGTGTGCATTACACGGAGCAATGGGATAGCTCAGTAATGAACAACCAAAGGGAAGGGGAGAAGCCATAGTGTGGCAGCCACATTTGCCTACCTTGATCTGTTATAGAGTATAATTTCATTTTGGGTGTACTACTGAAAAACATTTGCATCTCTATTAGGTTCTTTTCTGACCCATGGGTACTTCTGATTGCTACTTTGCCAGGGAGACCCAGGTGGTTTATTATGGTTTCTAATTTCTGGAAAGAAAAGTCAATGGTGTGAGCTGTTCCTGGAGAAATTCCAAAGAACTTATGTTTTAAAGATACTCTGCCTTCAGAGTCATCAGAGAGATAGGCCCTTGACATGTTTATGGTCATACTCTTGAGTGATATCTTATCACGAAGGAGTGTGGACAAGTTGAACTTCTTAAATTGTTATTTATAGTAACCAAGGTTCAATGTGAAGAGAAAAACAAACTTGGTACCACCTTCAGTGGTAATTCACTTCTGCTTCAGAGTAAGGGACCGGCAGTGAGGACAGTGTCAAGGGATGAGGCTTTTTCATTCATTATTCCAGTTTGGAGCCTCTCTTCTGCTTCAGCTGCATTGTGGAGTGTGCTCAGAAAATCTCCCTATGACTTGATATTGAAAAGCTGAACTCATAGACTAAACCTGGCCTTAGAAAGAATGAGGTAAGATGATAAGCCTCTCCCTTCCTCTTTTCAAGCTTCCTCAGAATAGCTGGAGCTTTATGTAGTTAGAGCCCCAAAGTGAGCAGCACCCGCTTTCTTTGGGAAGCTCTTCATGTTGCCTTGCCAACTCGCAGAAGGAGGAGAAGTGATTGGTGCCTGTTGTTATCTAGATGCAATCTTTCCTAGGGGGACAGAGACAGGCAACGTTAAGTGCCTTTCTGTACAGGGATTATTGCAATGTTGAATTGGATTTAGCCTGGGTGTAAAGAACTCAGATAGCAATGGCCTGATACTAACTGTGCAAAACTCCCTAACCTAGTTTTTCTGTATTCAAGTTTGCCATCTTCATCGCCATGTTCAAGATCTGAACATGTCTATAATTTCCAGGTACCGGGACAGGGTCGTGGCATTCACTGGAAATTTGACTACCAAAACCAGCCACTACAAAAGTCATCATAAGACTAGTTAGAGATAAAACTTGTAGAGGCAAAAACTTTGTTAGTTAAAAAATTACTTGACTAAGTAACTGGAAAAGTACTTTTCTCAGTTTTAATATTAAAACTTATTGCCAGGATCTACACATTAGAAATACACTTTTCTTAGCCATGATGGCTATTTCTTGAATAGGCCATGCAGTAAATGAAAATTCTATGATTCATCACTCAAATAAGGATGGTCCCTGGAGAATGACAGAGAAACCATTAATAATCATAAGAGGGAAATCAAGACCAGGGCACCCCAGGAAACTCTCGGGTTCGGTTACTCCCACATGGTCTCATTGGTCACTATATCATCAAAAACCATGGAAATACAGGGTTGGAATATGGTGAGCACCATACACACAGACCATGTGTATGGGTGGGGGATGAAGCAGTCGGGGTTTTAGGAAGAACTTGCCCACTCCTCTTAGAAACCTATACATGGCTGAACATTAGGAATGCTTACAAACAGGATACTTAAGCTGTTCCTTTTATGCTTGCAAAGAAAGTTCCTTCCTTAATGAGGTTCATCAGAAAAGCATGCTTATCCAAGGGCTAAGGTGGGCTTGTACACAGTAGCTGGGAAACTACCAGTATTTGTAGTTACTTTTGCTGTACAGCTGCACACATTCAAGTCCCAGTGTTATCATTTACTGTGTTCCAAAAGGCAGTCTTGTTCAGAAACTGCTTCTGTATGTGTTTCACCTTAATTTTCTAATTAGACATGAGTTCTTGTGAATTTTCTCTCGAGTGCCTACCAGAATTTTAGACACACACTGAGTGTTTCGTACGTTCTCGTTGATGGATGCAGATCCTTGGGGGCTATCTCTGGGCACAGTGCTTTTAAATAAAAGGCACTGCCTGCCTGTGGGTGGAGGCTCATTTTATTTTCTGGTGTCTCCTCATCTTGTGAAGATGGGAGATGGTGCTGGCTCCCTCTCAGATTACCCACCTGTCAGGCTCTGCTTCGTGGGGCTCTACTAGCCTACAGCCATTTTTCTTTGTTTAAAATCCCATTTTCCTCAAGGAACGCATCTTTATTAAGATGTCCTGTGCACGTACATTAAACTGTCAGCTTAATCTAATTAGGAGTCAAATGAGGCTCGGCAGCGTTTACATCATTTGATAAATTTCCATCATTTACAGGAGGAACGGTGACTTGCATCCAAATACTTCTTTCCAAGTGTACAGAGCCCAGACCTTCTATAGCTCTACCTATAAGCTCAGTAGAGCCCAGGCTTGTAGGAGGAGGGGCACCTTTCCATTTGGAGACTTCAACCCAGTTGGAGTGTGAAGAGTATAATCTTGGTATCTCCTGGCAGGGTTGTAAGGGAGGATTACCAGGATCTGCACCAAACCAGGGAAGCTTCAAAGGGTTCTACAGATTAGAGTAGGATTCTATTCGGTACGTTCCCCACTCTTAGCAATTCTCTCAGGAAGAATCTTAGAGACAGAAGATTCAGTAGATCTAAACTTAAAGCTTGTGGACATGATTCAAAGGAATGGGCACAGAAGGGTTATGCAATAAGAAATTGTAAATCTGGACTTCTATTTGGGCTTGATATGCTTCCTGATCACTGTGTTGAAAGTCCCATTTGAAGGTGAGACTTAGGCTGGACTTTCCAATCATTAGTTAAATTTTTCATAGCATCCTGTATCATAGCTGTTTGGGAAGCTGTATGTCGGGGGAGGGGGAGGTTGCCAGTTTAAAGCTAGCTTGGGCAATTTTGTGAGGCTGTCTAAAAAAACAAACAAACAAAAAAGGTATTACTCTAAAACTGTGAGAGAATGAAACGTTTTTGTGTTTGGAAGTGGGCAAGGTAGAGAGCACCAAAGGCTGTTTGCTTGTATAGTGCGTACAGAAAGCCTGTGCTCACATGGCTCCTCCACCTTCAGGGACAGAGTTTTTCTTACCTTCACATGGTTTCTGTGTTTCATTCACACTCCATTGAGTGTTATGAAGTAACCTGGTGGAAGGCAATCACAGGAGAGGGGGAAATGAGCTTCTCCAGAGGCGTGACTTGAAAACATGCCTGTGACCTTGAAACCTTAGAGGGTTGATGGACACAGGTGGGTGGGCTTTGTACTAGTGTGGGCTCAGGCTCTGGGGGAGGGCCTGCTGATGCTGCCACAGCCGAAGCAGCTGCAGAGGGATACAAAGCTCCTGGGAGGTGGCAAAGGAAGATACTGGAGGTTAAGGTGGCTGCTTTGCTTAGATCTAGGATGCTATAACGGAGGAGGCGAAGGGCAGGGAATAGAAATGGAATGGCTGGTGCCCCTTACAGAAGTCCTTATTGCTTTAGGGTCGAATAAGAGTCATGTACATACAATTCCTGTTCAGAAACTGAGGGCATGACTGTCTTAGGCACTCTCAGACAGAAGACGCTGGAAACAATGCAAAGGTGGCCTCTGTCCTGAATCATCCAGCTGGAAACCGCACAAGGGTAGAAGCAAATGACCAACAAAGGTACAAAACCAGGAGGAAGCAACTCCTCACAGCCCCCGAATGCAATTAAGCAAGCCAAGGACATGGGGATGATCCGTGAATGCAGGGGCACCAACTGTGTCTTCCTCCACTCATTTGCACCTTTGTTTCTTTCCCCATTAAATTTGCTAGAGCAGGGCATGCTGTTCATTTCTGGTGTCTTGCCACAGTGTTGAGAGCAAAGTAAGTATTCAATAAATACTTGACTGTGAAGTAGAACTATAGTAAGGGCTGGGTTCATAGCTTTGCTTTTTTTTCTCCCAATTTAATGAGCACCAGTACTCCAAATTTTTACCTTTCATCATTCAGTTATAACTACCCACTGTGCTCTGACTTTACTGTAACAGATGCTCCAAGAACACAACCCTCTAAAGATATTTCAGTCATTTATCCAGAGAGGGCAGAAGGAAATTCAGTAAGTTGGATGTAATTGATTATTTCAAAGTGTGTGTATCTGCGGGCTCATTCTGATGAAAATGATTTCTCAATGGCCCGCTGTCCTAACCACCAAAATTACTTTCATGAACTGTTACAGAGGGTGGGGGAAAGGTGTAACGTTTGCTTTTCCCTTGACCAGCTGGGTGTGTAATTCTCAGCCTCTGAACTCATCAAAGGAGCAAGCAGCTTCAAGATCTCCTGAGACCACACAGGGCTGAGAACTTCCCATTCCCGATGCACAACGTGATGAAGTTGGAACGGATCTACTGGTGTGGTGCAGAAGCGAACGAAACCAGCCAACTGTGAAGGAAGCATTGGGGACCAAGGCCTTTTAAATACGTGAGATTCCTCTACGGTTTCTCAGGTTCTTATTACTCAGTGTTATGTTTTATACTCCCGTGTCATTTAGTTTCCATAGAGGAGAGGACTAGACACAACAAAGGTACATTTGATACTAACGCCCAAATCCAAAGTCTTCAGATAGGGAGTTGGGCACATGCGCAGGCGAGGCACATTAAAGGCAGCAGAAGATTCAGGCTGCAATGATTGGCTCCTGCTTCTCCCTGCTTTGGGGACGGATTGATTCAGGCCTTGGAGTTGGAAAGACTTGCCTGTAATTTTATTTTACTCAAGGCCTGGACTTCTCCAATGACTGCCTTTAACGCTCTAAGACAATAAAATTTAAGCTTTAGATTCAAGGTCTGGTTGAATGGATTAGAAGTTCCAAACACTGCTTTATTTTATCTGGTGACTTGAACCAAAGTAGCAACCCGACTCCATCCTCATTTCTTCAGGGGCTTAGGGGCAAATGCAACTGAAGCCCCAGAGATACTTTTAGGAGTGACAGGCCCTTGAAGTCGATGAGGATAGAGACTGGTTAGATCGGAAGGCACTAAGTCCTGTCACACATCGATGTGTAGCTAATCATAATATGTATTTAAACTTAGGTAAACGATAGGGTTTTTAATGTGCTCATTATAGGTATCCTTTCTCTGGTATGCTAATTACCCCGATCCGATCATTCTACAATATGTACATATATGGAAACGTTCACACTGTACCTCATAAAAATAAAAGTATGCCCACTTAAAACGCAATTACACAAAAGAGAAGCCAGGCTTGACGGACAACTGTGGAACAGCTGTCTTACTCTGGAGATACCGTTGAGCCTCAGAAGGTAAAATCTCACCACCAGATCACTCAGCCCCCAGGTATCCCCCCAGGCTGTTGTCGGCCACCATCCATGTACCCTTGCTTTACATAGCTGTCACTTACGCCTACTTTCATAAATGGCTCTCGATTTCTCGTAGAGCTCATATGGGTCAGGCTTCCGTGGGTCAAAGGCCTCTGTTGAATCAGGAAAGGAGCTCCTGTGAAGGGCAGGTGGGAAGGGCAGGTTCTGTGGGACGGCCGGAGCAGATAAACTTGTTTGAGGGCTGCCTTGGTTCTCCCACCGGTCCATCATCTGAAAGAAAAGGAGGCCAGAGAACATGACCGATGGTAGAGTCGGCATGGCTATGTCCCTTGCTACCTTTACAAAAGACCTCCTTGCCTTGTGGACTTTTGCTCCCAGGAAGAGTTTAGTATACATACCTCTGTTTTTCTTTACAAGAATGTAACACAGATTTCTGTAAGTAAAGGTGGTACCTGGGGTTGGAAGTATTAGCTAGGAATCTGTGGTAAACTCTTCATTTTTTTTCCCCATAAAATATAGCACGTATCCCAAGGTAACTTCTGGGCATATGTTCAGAAAGAGGGTAATACTTGTCTTAATGTAAGATGGTCCCAATTTATTATACTTCTCTAAAACAGAAATTGAAGTAGTCTATGCATATCATTTAACATGTGTACATGCCAACCATCTCTTAGAATATTTCATCACTTTTCCCCTTACAGATGAACATTCCATCCCTTGCCCCTCTCAGATGAACATTCCATCATTTCCCCTAAAGCGACGTATGTGTAGGACCGTCTGGGACCAATGAACTGCAGTCTTCTAGTAAGTCTCATACACTGTGGGTGTCATAAGGTCTCCCCTAAAATATCTCCTGTAGCATTGTAGCTAGCTGCTTCCTAATTGGCCATGCATGACCCCTAATCTCCACCATAACATGGGGACATACATGAAGCTGGAACTAACACCAGCCTTTTAGCACGAAGGCTGTTGTTTCTACTGGTTTCACCTTGATTCAGCCAGTAGCCCTACCTTCAAACTTGATTCCTGTCTCTCTACCTTTAAAAAGCAGGCAGTATGTGCCAAGCTGGATGGTGTTAACCTCTTGCTCCAGACCTTGCCTGTGCAGGGTCAGTACGGTTCTCAGGATCAAGGCCAAATTCCCATGAGGATGTGAGTTCCACTCACTTTACTCATGTCCTTCCCTGGCTCCCCTGCACCCTTTCCTGCCTCTGAGGCTTTGCAGACCCTTTCTATTTTTTCTTCTGCCTGAATCTTCTCCTTTAACATCCCTTTCCTAGAAGAGTCGGCCTAACCATTTGGCTGATGCTACTCCCTGCCCTCAGCAACACTTACCACCCTCAGCTGTCAATAAAGGTCCCATCTGTAGTAGGTATTCAGAGGGCATTCTTAGTTAATTAATGAAATCATAATTAAAATAGGGACACTTAAAAAACTGATAGGGTTATATAGCTTTCTGTTTCCTGCTGCATTTTCTTGCTCTTGTTTTCATACTGGCTATATTTCAGTCAAAATTCCAACTCCCATCCCTACCTGCCAGTTACCAGTACTCTGAAGGCTGGAAGGGATGTGACTGACCACAGACACCTATCCTCTCCAGACATGCTGTGGATGACAGTAATGAGCCCTCTGCCCATCCCACCCATCTAGAACTGTAGCAAGCAGGGGTCCAAGTTGAAACTAACCATAGCAAACTTGGAAACAAGTAGGTTATTGACTTTTAATTCAGCGAGACTGGATTTAAACTGTTTTCTGTATGTGATCCTGCCCAAGCTTTCATTCAGATGTTTTTTTTATAAGCTAGCAAGGATGAGTTCAGCTGCCTCACATTAAATATGACCTCCAGAAGCACAGGCAGGGTAACTGGCTTGCCTGAGGTCCAGCAACAGATCTTGGTCAGAACCAACTTATACTTCTAATAGGGGTATTTGGTTTAGACTATAACACATTGGGGACACATCTTGTAAGCATCATAAAAATCAAATCTAATTTTACACTCACTGGGGCTTTTACTTCTACTTAGTAAAAAACCCTTAAATGTGTATTTCAAACTTAATAGAAATATATATATATATATATATATATATATATATATATATATATAATTTCCTTTTCATCTGTTATGGTGACTCTGCTATGATGTACCAGGTCACAGTTGTGTTTAAAGGCATAACTTTTAAAAGTGTTCAGTTTGACTGCTTTTAGGTACTACATGGACATATCCTAGCTGTGACTTTCTCAGTTCTGATTATTAATCTTAAGATGATAAAAACTCAAAGGTAAATACATTAGAAACACGATCTAAGATGGGTTAATGTCCCACTTGTTAATATCAGACTTCAGGAAACACATCCCCCCTTCATCTTTTGCTATGGGTTTTCTAATATCCACATGTGTTTTGCTGGTGTGCATATTACTCATGGACAACCACTGAAGGAACTATGCTTCTGGTGAAATATTGGTATTTCTAAAAACAGTCATAAAGCTAACAGAACAAATAATGCTTTGGGCATTTTAGGGGAAAGTCTCTGTGGCAGATTGACAAATTCTACAATTTCTATAGCCCAGAGGTTGGGAAATTAGTCACAAGTCCAGGTCATGCCTAGTAAAGCATCTACAACTTCTTGCAATGACATTCATCAAACCTCCTGTCACTCTGTCAGGAGTGCTTTAAAAACTGTAGAGTACAAAATCCCTGTCTGTGGAAAAGTAGACATCTAGTCTTCTTCCCCATGTAGCTCCTAGCCTGCTCCCTCAAAATAGGCTCACATAGGATCTCCAACCTGGGAGGCTATTGAGAAAACTTTTTCCTTGACTTAGAGATGCTCTGTGCTGAGGCTGGGGGTTTAGTTCTGTTGACTCCACCTTACTTTCTGAGAGACCTTGGTTTCTAGATTCCATGAATACCTTGAATTCGGATCCTGTCCCATTGCTCAGGGCCATGGGTGTTACTTATTGTACCCATTGTCTTAGCAGAGACCATAACTAAATTGATTTGTAAACATCTCAGGAGATTGACAATCGAAATGAAGTTATTTTCTATGTGTAGGAGAAACTTAGCTCTCTTTGAACTAATGAATGGTTAATGAATGAATGAATACTTGACTCTATGGCTCATAGTTCAGCACAGCCTCTGAACTATGAGTGGCTAAAGAGAACAAACAGTCTATACCCAGATATCAAACAGTAAAACAGAGAAGCTCAGTGTAGTGGTAATTGATTTATCCCCAGTTTCTGATTCTTGGGGGTATATAGCAAATAGAGAGCTTAGGGAGGAGATAGGCTTTCCCCCATCAAAACGATACCTTTACAATTTGTTTTCTTCCCTTGGATAGCAGGATAAACACAACCTAAGAAGTCTAAACCTACTCCTGTACTATGTTAGGTGGGGCTGGGCAATGAAGGTATTGGTTTGTTTCTTTGAAACATACAACTAGATCCTGCCATGTAAAGACAATGAGAACTCATTATGAGTAGCATCTTGCTTGTTAAGTCCCCAAGTGCCACTTGGCTGAGACCAAGGCAGAGGCCAGGTCTCAATTAGGAAGTTTCTTCATTAAGTATGTCATTAGTCTTACTTAGAAGACAGGTGTCTGAACCCAGACACTGTGGGTATGGTATATTTGTTTCAATTAACAATTTAGCACATCGTATTCATTTTGTGGAGTGATTTACGTGCTAAGGGTTTATGCACTGGCATCTGCTTTCTACAGTGATAGATGTTTATATGTTTGAGATTAACATGTTGAAACACTATTGTAAGCACTTTCGTGGATTAACTCAGACAAGAGGGTATTAGTGTTACTTCCATTTTACAAATATGGTCTTTGAGACGCACAGATCTTAAGCAGCTACTTTAAGGTCATAAGCCAATAAGGAGAAGCAGCAACACTTGAAGCCAGGAAGTATGCTTAAGAGTCTACTTTCTAACTGACTGGGCCTTTTCTGGACCTTAGTCCAAGGAGTTTTGTGTAGATATTTGGAGGACATTAAATCAAAGACCTTGCATATTTACTCAGCCTGCAATCTGGAGGTCCAGGCCTTAGATCTTGTAAAGATGCACAGGTTCAGGATTAATTGTACATTGGGTTCTATAAAGCCTTTTTGAGAATTATTGACTATGGGCGTAATTACTATAATGATTGCAAATGCTGTAATTATGCCAAATGACATAATTTGTGTGACTGTAATACATGTAAGGAAATCACTAGATTGCATAATTGTCACACTATGATGAGGCTGCAAGGTTCCTGGTTAAATCAGATAAAGATGTATGTAACCACAGAGCCCAGATTTGAGTTGGGGATAGAGCTATTTAGAAGCTGGGCAAGATAAGCCACATTTCATGTCATGCATTTAAAATTCCTCTTTCAAAATTGCCTACAGCACTAAGTGATTTACTAAGTTCAAGGCAACCTGATTTCCCTTTGATGTATTCTGCAGACCAGCTGAGCAGAGTCCTAAGTGAGGATCTACTTTGTGAATGTCCTGCTTTGCTACTGTATCTGTCCAGCTGTAGGATTTAGACATTCTATAAGGGTAGCATGTTCTAAGACACAGGAAAAGGAGAACCAGAAAACCAACCTGGCTTAGGAGACGGAGGAAGTTAATACTGGCATAGCTTAGGTATTGAATGTCCATGTATTAGAGGCTTGACTCCTGGACCAGCATGCCTGGGAAGTAGTGGGACTTGGGAGATGGAGCATGCAAAGAATGTATTCTTTAAGAAGACTGTAAGGCTCTAGCCCTTCCTTTTTCTCTTTTGTTCCCTGGCCTGTGATGAAAAAAGCTTTCTTGCTATCAGGTGGTGCTTGCTACTCATGTTTTGAGCATTAGGGCCAGTCAATCATTGACAGGAACCTTCAAAATAGAACCCAAATAAGACTTGCCTTTTTATAGGCTAGTTATTATCTTGAGCATTTTGTTATAGTTTCAACCTTAGGGCAAGTGAAGACTATAACTGTTAAGCCCACTTAGCTAACCTAGTTTTGTAAGATCATTAGTGAAAGCCACTTATTTCCTATGTTGGCATACATTTCAGCATCTTTAAAAGAGTCGTAGGATCAGAGAGGTTAGGTGAGGTAGAGGTCACCAGTATCTGAAGAATCTTAGAAACACTACTCTAAGTGACTGTTATGATTACCATGCATATTATATATGATGATACATGTAAATATATATAGATATACTCAGGACACATTACTTATCTGTACAGAGCTAGAATATATGTGCACATACACACAGATATATTTCTTTCTATAGACATTCAAAGGTAAATAAAAATGAAAACAAATGTTTGGAAACCAATTTAATTTGTAGGACATGCCCTCCAGCCCTATAGTTTGTATTAGTTTTGAAATTTAATGTGACTACATGAGCACATAGTGTTTGTAATAGGAAAAACAAAAGGTTTATAAAGTATTTTTGTCACATCATCCTGAAAATGTTGATGTCTATTTTGTAATGGGAATAATTATAGAAGTGTAAGATGAGTTATTCTTGTATCGGGGGGTATAATAGTAGAAAAATGGCTGGAAAAGGTGACCATGCAGATATGCATCATCTTGGCAGAAATGGTCCGCAGCATTAACTGGCAAGGCTTACTGTACAGTGTATTGCTAGTATCCTTCTGGTTCACTGTACCTTACAGTTCATATGAAACCAGCATTAATTATGTCAATTGTGCATTAAAATCTGTTACCAAGTTGTCAGGACACAAATTGAAAGCAGGTCATATTTAGTATTTGTTCATAAGTATTCTTTGTGTCATAGTTAAGAAATATTTAAAAAATCAACTATAAGAAACAAATTTAGTGCATTAAAAATGGGCACAATTACAGAAAGACTTATCCCTGTATTTGCGGACTAGAAAGGGCAGAGGGGCACGCTGGGTCTGTTCTTCTGATATCCTGGACTCAATCTCAAGGCTGCAAGAGCATTTAAGGTCACTCAATTCCCTGATTATTTAACGGGCATAAAAAGTAAATAGAAATAAAGGAAGAAGCATAGGAATTCCAACTTACAGGCTTTGGAGTTTTCCATGGAGAAAAGAAACCTGGAACAGAGAAAACAACATTTGAGCTTGGGAAACACACCTCACTTCCAGGCACACATTGCCCGGTGTTATGCTGATTGTGCTTCACTTCACATGAGCTGAGAGCACCACAGACAACTCTGAAGGGCTGTGCGCCTTCTTCAAGGAGCTCAAGGAGCTCTTGGGAAGTATATCACTGAGTCAAAGAAAAATGTTCTTCATTTGGCAGCTGAGAATTATGAGGTGCAAATAGAGTTGCTTAACAATGGCAAATGTCTGCTTTCGAAGGCCCAACCCTGAGCCATGCTTAGGGGTCTTTGTCACCCAGCAGGAGCAGAAGAGATGGAGAGAGTAGACAGGTAAAAAGTTAGACAATTTTTAGAGGTAAATACTCTGGTTTAGGGTAGGAAATAATTCTGAGTTTTTGGACCCATTTTATGTACTTTAAAAACAACAAATATTCTTACATTTAAATTATTCTTATATTTAAAAATAATTAATACATCTCTCTGAAGACACACATAAAGGGATGGAGAGATGGATCAGTGGTTAAGAGCACTGACTGCTGTTCCAGGGGACCTGAGTTCAATTCCCTGCAACCACATGGTGGCTCCCAGCCATCTATAATGGGATCTGAGTCCCTCTACTGGGTGTGTATGAAGACAGATCACTCACATACATATAACTAAATACATTAAAAAAGACTCAGATCTTATTAAATCTTGCATGCTGCTGCTCTCCACTGATGCCCTTCTGTTTCAAGTTTCTGTTATCTTTATGCCTCGATGCTAGCACATGCCACGCCAAGCAGGGCAGTGTTTGTTTTTGAAATGGAAGGGAAAAGATGCTTGCACATAATGGCATTGGTACTGACATATTCTGCTCCTAATAATCCAAAACATAATCTGCCATGCCTAGGGAAATTACTTTCTTCTCATACCATATCTTCTCCCTTTCAATAATTTTTGCTCATATTAATATTAGGTGAGGTTTAATAAAATGTCCAATAAAAGTGAGTCATGGAGACTGTACCTCATACCATGTTTATCATCTTTAAAACTGAGACTTCCAAAATGGGAAGACTTGACAACCATGACCCATTTACAGGAAAAATCTGCAGAAACGTGGACACGCAATTATCTAGATGCTTAAGCAATCCAACTCAGGCATGTCAAAAATGCTAATTATCCCTCAGTGGCCCATTGTGGGAAGATGATCCCTTCTATAAGAAGAGAAGACGCGGTGCAGTCCATCATGTGTTACAGCCTTCTGAGGAACAGCTGAGCCAGTCAGTATTCAGACGTCACCACCATCCTGGTAGATTTATATTTGTCTCTGTGCCTGGCTCTTTTTTTATGTCCTGAAGCCATTCAACACTTACTTTGTCTTTTGAAAAAATTGCCAATGAGAGTTTTTCTGTTTTTGAGAAAAGTTGTGGTTTGCACATTTTTACAATCTCCAAACAGTCAGATTTCCTTCGCTCCCCCTGAGCTGTCTGGCATCAAGAGTGAGTTATTTGCCAGGTACTGGGAGTTTCTCTGACTTTGATGTGAAAGTGCTGAAAGTGGTCTTTCTGTTATGGAGGTCTTGTCTCTACATGCAACATTAAAAAAGTTCTTCCTCCTATGGCAGATGTATAATCACCTGACCCCTCAGCAGTTATGATGCCAGAACCAGAAGGGCCTAAGAGAGACATAGACCAGGAGATGGGATGCTAAACCCACAACCTTTCATCCTCAGGCACTGCAGTCTCCTTCCCTATGAAGCTTCCTTTCAGGCTGACCTCACATTAGGGGCCTGACCCAGGACTACACTGTTTTCACTGAGATGCTTTCTGGAATATGTCTACTGCCAAGAAGCGCTGAGTGCGCTGAGTGCCAGAGGCTGCCCTCTCTCTGTGTTACCAATGAGGAGTTTGGAGATAGGTAGGAACAAGTATCAGAATATATTCCTTACAAGAAAACTATGTACCATTTCTTTTATTTCCTTGGCAAATTATTAATCATGCTACAAACATTTAAATCAATCTGATTAAAAACATGTATCTCAGATACACACAGTTTAGTCCTGATTAAGTCAGAGGGTCATGCTTTCTACGTGATTAACCTCCAATCTTCTGCTCAGCCTCGCTGACAGGACTATAGAAATACTATAAAGTGGGTTGAAATATTATATATTATAAAATATTATATATTATAAAGGTGCCATGTCCTATAATTTCTTGATGGCCTCCCTAGGAAACCTAGTCTATTCCAAAGAACATTTAAAGAAAAACATCCCAAAGAAGCAAGTAAAACCTTTTAAGTCATTTAAGAGACATTCAAGTTATTGTAGTGAGGTTTATTTCTGAGTTTGCTTTCTGGTAAGAGAAGATCACAGACTTCCAACAACTGGGAAGCCTCATGCATATACACACATGTCTGCACACACACACACACACACACACACACACACACACACACTTACACATATGTGTGGATAGGGATTTGGTGCAGTGATTTCTACTGGCAACTTTATTTTAAAATTGCTTGCTGCATTTTGTTCTTGCAGTTCACCTTTTGCACATCAGGAACACATCCTTTCCCTGGTCTCCTGAAACACACACATTTTGCTTTCCCTGTCCTTTACTAGGCTTCCTTTGATGAGACAATTGCCTTTTTGGCCTTTAGCTGCTTACCCCAGGGAAACAAGAAGAGATATAAACTTCTTTTCCTCAGGCCTTTTAGAGCTAGGGCCTTTCTCCTTATAAAACCACGGCCATAACACAGGAGCTTTTGTTTTCCCTTTAAAATAAGAGCAGTGGCTTCTTTATGTTTTAGTTCTGGCTATTAGTCCCCTCACTGCTATAGGATGTGCACATTAGAATTCTCTTGCAGGGTTAATTATTGTTTAATTATCTGTCTCACTCTGTGCAGATCATCCGTCCTTTACTGTCTGCCGAGTTCAGCAGCATTTACAAATTTAAAACGTTTCTTGAGTTTTGAGACCACAAAAGCAGAAGAAGGCTTCAAGGTAGTACTCTGAACTAAATATGACATAAGTTGTTATGGATGAGAAAGCTTAGATGAACACGAGAAAGAAATTCAGATGCATTCTCAGATAAAGTGCACTGGACAACTATAAATAAATAGATAGATAGATACAAACAAACAAACATACATACATACAATCTGGCCACTTTGGAGTCATATAAAACTGAAGTATTATATGAAACTCCACCTTGAAGTACAGTAAGATGGGAAGAGAAAAATATAGCAAAAACAGCTTAAACAAGAAAATTCCATTCATTGAACAGGGCAGGCTGGCTAAAGAGGAAAACACATTTAAATTTAATTATATATGCAAACTAATCACAGCTTTAAAATAAACTAGGGCATACAGTTGTCAGATAAGATATAACATGTCTAGTTAACTGTACAATTTCATACAAGCATGTCTCACATGCAGCATGAGACATATTTCATGGACCATAATATTTTTGTTTGTCTAAATTTGAATTTAACTGTGGATTTGATATTTTTATTTGCTAAATCTGACAACCCTGAGCAGGAAAGAACTTATATATGACTTAGCAAACATTTAAAAAGCAGCTAGCATCTACTGTGAGTCATATCAATTAATTTCAGTGGGCAAAGCACAAAATATTTACTATTTCCTTTATTGTCTCACAACTCTGCATGTTCATAGATTTCTGGGTTGGGTTGGATGCTTGCTCATCAGGAATGACTGGACTGAGGACGGGACTGCAGAGATGCAGAGCCCTATGGCCAATGTGGATGTTACCCATCCAGGTTGAAGTGGTTACTTCTGCATCGCGGTGCTGTTGGCCACGGTGCTTCCTCCTAAGCAGAATTCTTTTTCATTTTTGTTTTTTGAGACAGAATTCTTAAGAAGCTCTTTTCAGTACAGACTCTGACACTTGATACTTCAAATAAAAGGAGCACACTGAAAGAGAAATCAGGGCAACAATTCCATTCACAACAGCCTCAAGAGTTATCTAACCAAAGACTTATACAATGAAAATACTTTAAGACACTGAAGCAAGAAATTGAAGAAGACACCAGAAGGTGGAACCACCTCCATGCTCATGGATTGGCAGGATTAATATTGTGAAAGTGGCCATCCTACAGAAAGCACAAACAGACTCAAAGCAATCCTCATCAAAATTCCAATGCAAATTTTCACCTGAAATGAAAAAAAATTAAATTTCATATGGAAACACAAAAGGCACAAACAATCCTGAATAATAAAAGAATAGCTAGAAGTATCACCATTCTGGATTGCAAGTTATGCTACAGATGTATAGTAATAAAACCAGCATGGTACTGGCATAAAAACAGACATACTAGTCAATGGAATAGAATTGAAGAACCCACATATAAGTCTACACATTTACAGAGCCCTGATTTTTGACAAAGAGGCCAATAATACATATTGGAGAAAAACAACAACAACAACAACCAATCAACCAACCAACCAGCATCTTCAGCAAATGGTACTGGTCAAACTGGATTGCTACATGACAAAGAAAAAAAGTTGATCCTCATCTTTCATACTGCATGAAACTCAACTCTAAATCCATCAGGAGCCTGATATTCTAAGTCTGATCAAGGAGAAAGTGGGGACGATCTTGGACTCATTGGTGCAGGAAAGGATGTTCTAAAAGGATCCCAATGGCTCAGACATTAAGGCCAACAACTGACAAATGGAACCTCATAAAACTATGATGCATCTGTCAAGCAAAGGTACTGTCATTCAGGTGAAGAGGCAGCCTATACATCCAACGGTTAGTATCTAGACTATACAAGGAATTGAAAAATTAAACATCAAGAAAACAAACAATCGGCTATAAATTGGAGCATGACATTAAATAGAGAATTCTCAAGAGAAGAAATACAAATGGCTGAAAAGCACATACAAATATTTAACATCCATAGCCATTAGAGAAATGCAAATTAACATTACTTTGAGATTTCAACTTACTCCAATCAGAATGGCTGTGATCTAAGGCAAATGCTGTGTGCTGGTGTGCGTGTAGGGGGAACATTTATTCAGTACTAATGAGAGTGCAAACTTGTACAGCCAGTATAGAAATCAGTGTGGAAAAGTCTCACAAACTAGAAATAGGCATATCACAGGATACATAGAGACACCTGTTTGTTCATGTACCTCCTCTGTTCACAATAATTATGAAGTAGAAACAGCCTAGATGCCTATCAACTGATGAACTGATAATGAAGAAATGTGGTACTTTTACACAATGGAATGCTATCAGGGGTTAAGAAAAACAAAATTACAAAATTTCCAGGTAGACAGATGGAGCAGAAACAATCATTCTGAGGTAACCCAGGCCCAGAAAGAAAAAATGTTTGTTTGTTTTTTTTTTAATTGTTCGTGGATGCTATCTAGATCTTAGAAATGTGTATTCCATTTGGATTAGCCACAGATATCCAGGAATTAGAGGCTATAGGAGGTGGGTCTCCAGGGAGGGGAGAGAGAATACAGTGGTATGAAAGGTTAAAGGGGTCAAATGGGGAGGGAGATGAGAGGCAGGGTACAGGAGGGAACATGCTGGAAGAGTAAGTGAACACTGAAAACATCTCAAAGGAGCCATACAGAAACCTGGAGAAGCTTTCTAAAACATGCACGCATGCACACGCGCGCGCGAGCACACACACACACACACAGAATTTAACTAGAGTCACCCTGTAATGAGTCAACATTGTCCCTACTACAAGATAACAAATAACCATTACTGACACTGGCCTTTGAAATCTTTTTGGGAGTTGCTGGCAAGTGAGATCCCATAGACCCCAAACATGACAGCCTATTGCAAACACTGGCTACCCTCCAGAACTTGATGGCAAAACCCTACTGTGAAGACACCATGCACTTGACTCATAAAACATGGAGAAATCCAACTGGTACTGATCTGGAGGCTTCTCCCTATTGGGTAGCTTTCGTAGTGCTGGAAGGAAATTGCCAATTTTAGCCAGCTGTGAACTGTGTGAGCTACAACCACGATGGCTTGCGTTTCTGTGATAATTTACAGCTGTGTTCACAGGGTAACAGATGATGAACAGTCTTAAGATCACCCCGTTGAATAAAGGACCAGAACACAGTGAACGTCCACATTGACTCAAAACTGTATCAATGTGGAACAACGCCAGAACAGCTTTCTGAGATTTCCAGAAAGTTCTTCCAAATAGAACTAAATCTTGAAATGCACTTCTGTTATTCAGCTGATATTACTGAATGCCCACTGCAAAATGTGAAGTGATTTATTTAGCAGGAAACCCACCTAGACATATGATTCAAGTTTTTAAGGTTTTTACTGCAATTTCATGTATCATTAGGATGATTCTGCAGTTACCAGGAATGATTGAAAATGCCGGGGGAATATTTTCTAATTTCTTCAGTATGCAGAGAAAAAGGAGTAGGAGCCATTTAGAAGAAAAGCCCCATTTCCCCACAGATTTTTCTCGCACTGTGTCACTGAAAGCTGTGTTATGTCTTTGCTTTAAAACAAAGACACAATAATGTGAACACGTTTAGTAGTACTCAAGTAGACACTTATAGGCAGTCCTTGACCATACAATGCCTCAACTTACATGATTTGTAACTTCCTGAAGGTGTGAGAATAATATTACACGTGGTACAAAGTATATTTTAAATTTTGATCTTTTTCTAGGCAGCTGTAAGGTAAGATTCTCTCTCGCGCTCGCTCGATGCTAGACAGTAACATCTAGGAGCAATTCCTGGTCAGCTGTGTAAGGAAAGGAGAACAGCCCACAGTCTACAGGGCTCTGGGTTTCTAAGCCTTACCTTTACTTTACTTTACTAGTTGTATTAGCTGTAGTTTCAACAGGACGAAGGTGTTTTATAAGGACATAAACCCATTCTGAGTCATGAGTCATTGATATGCCTTAATTAAGATGGCAAATTTTATGATATATAGTCATAAAAGTGTAATGCTTTTTTTAAAGATTTATTTATATTTTTACTATTTATTTTATGTATTATGAGTGCTCTACCTGCATGTACACCTAGATGCCAGAAGAGGAAGCCAGATCTCATTATAGATGGTTGTGAGCCACCATGTGGTTGCTGGGGATTGAACTCAGGACCTCTGGAAGAGCAGCCAGTGCTCTTAACCAGTAATTCTTAAAAAGGGAGAAAAGTGAAGAAAAGAGGAAAAGGAGAGTGAAAGTAAGTGAATATCATTTGTATGAGAGAGAGAGAGAGAGAGAGAGAGAGAGAGAGAGAGAGAGAAGAAAGCAAGATAAGAGTTTTTCCCCCACAGTCTCTATGAGCTACACCTGGATTCCGCCACGTCGACATTTCATTATATATATTATATATACATATTATATTATATATGTGTATATGTGTATATCCCAGGTCAGCCTTAACATATTTTCCTATCTCCACAGTCTGAGTTCTGGGACTCAGGCATGCAACATCAAGCTTGTCTCCTTTGGTGCTAGGGATGACTCTACATGCATGGTTCCTGAATGCTGGCAGCGAGCACGCTGCCGATGCAGCCAGGCCTCTATCACTCTTGTGTCACCATTACAGAGTCCCTTGGAGGACAGCCTCCCTTGTAGTGCTGAAGCCTTAGAAGCTTTCCAACAGAGGAAACTATTTGTAAAAGGAGTCCCAAAGGGTGGCAGAAGCACCCGGGGCTTTAGAATTTCCAGTTAGAACTAACTTGGGAGAGAAAAATGCTAATCCTTACTTTTTCATTTTCTCTCAGCCTGGCAAACAGATCAACCTATAAGCGTTCCATTAAAAAAACAAAACAAAACAAAACAAAACAAAAAAACCTGCCTTTGGTTAATGCAAGCTAGTAAGTAATGATCATATTCCCACTAAAACCAGTTCAGTGTTGCTCAACTTTTTCTTGTTTTGATGAATTTGTTTGTGCGTGTGTGCGTGTTTTATTAAAATTCATTAAATGGCTTAAACTCTGCAGTTCCTGTAGATAATTTGTTTAAGCTATTTGAAGTAGGTAAAAAAACAAGTTCTCTTAATGAAACTGACCTAGGCTAAGAAATGACCTTAAGGAATCAGGGATTAAACACTGCTGGCAATATTCCATTCAGCCAAGCAATTCATTCAGTTCACAAGGAAAAAAAGTCTCATATTGCCTGTCATTTTGACGTGGAACAGTATACTTTCATATATTTATAATTTATACATAAATTTTACATAACACTTATATCAAATTTTATGTGGTGAGGTTTTGTGATAAGTTAAAATGATTTTTCATATATTATATATAACATTTAAAAAAATAAAAACCATAAAACTGTTTTCAAACATAATTGCTCCCCTGGTTTGGATTTTTATAAAGAGAACAATCTAACCATATCAAGAAATGTCAATGAGCTTCACAAAGGATAAGCCTGAACATTCTTTTGATAAAATCAGCTGCATAATAAAAAGATTCAAAATGAACGAGGAAGACGAATAGCCTCAAACAGGGATGGACAGGAAGGGTGGTGTGAGTAAGATCCAGTGTGTGCCTACAGAAAAATGATCAATTAGAGAGGACCTTCTTTAGGAACCAGGCTTGAGTCTCCTGGAAGAGCAGCAAGTTCTCTTAATGGCTGAGCCATCTCTCCAGACCCAACAGAGGCTTTCAATTTGTGTTCTAAAGACTAGGGGCAAAGAGAGAAAACTGGTTGGGTTTATGGCACATCGTAAACACTCATGAAGAAAATGAAGAATATCAATACTTTGTAATAGAAAAAGCCAAGCTCTGAGAGGTTTATGCACCAATGATAAAAGGTTAAACAGAAATTATGAAACAGGAAAGAAGAAAATAGGTCAGGGAGGACAGAGTAGAAGAGGGAAACTGGGAGGGAGAGATAACACCAATGGCTTACAAAAAAAAAAAAATCATATGGAAGCCTACTGGTTTTAGTGCAGAATGATACCAGACTTTTGAAGGAGAGTTTACGCCAATACTCTTTATACTATTTCACAAAACAGAAACGGAACATTGTCCAATTTGTCTTATTAGGCCACAATGACCCTGATACTTAAATCACAAAAAAACCCAACAAAAAAATGAAATAAAATTACAGACCACTTTTCCTCATGAACATAGATGCAAAAAATTCTCAATCAAGTATTTGTAAAATAAGTCCAAGAACACATCAAAAAGATCATCCACCATGATCAAGTCAGCATGATCCCAGAGATGCAGGGATGGTTCAACATACATAAATCAATAAATGTGATCCACCATATAAACAGACTAAAAGAAAAAAAAAAGGTATAAAGGATCATCTCATTAGATGCAGAAAATGCCTTGGACAAAATCCAATGCCTCTTCACGATCGAAGTCATGGAGAGAATAGGGATAAAAGGAACATATCTTAACAAAATGAGGCAATTTACAGTTAGTCAATAGCACACATCAACTTCAATGGGGAGAAACTAGAAAGCAGTTCTACCAAAATCAGAAGCATGACAGCTTCTTGCATCTCTTCATACCTCAGTGTAGTACCTGGTGTCTTAGCTAGAACAATAAGACATCGGCAGGCAATCAAGGGGATACAAACTGGAAGAGAAGAAGCTGAGGTTTCTGTATTTGCAGATGGTACAATAGTTTAAAAAATGACCCTAAAATTTCACTAGGAATTGCATTAGGTTTGTTGGGTTTTTTTGTTTTGTTTTTTTGTTTTGATAAACATTTTCAGCAAAGTAGGTGGATACAAAATTAACTCACAAAATCAGTAGCCTTCCTATATACAAAAGACAGATGGACTGAGAAAAAAATTGGGGAAAAACATACTTTACAATATCCTCAAAAATATGAAATATCCTGATGTGACTCTAACCAAGCACATGAAAGACTTGTAGATAAAAACTTCACATCATTGAAGAAAGAAACAGAAAATATTGGAAGATGGAAAGATCTCCCATGCTCATGGATCAATAGGATTAACATGGTAAAAATGGCCAGCTTACCAAAAGCAATCTACTAATTCAATACAACTCCATCAACATTCCAACACAATTCTTCACAGATCTCGAAAGGACAATTTTCAGCCTCAGATGAAAATAACGAATAATAAAAGAACTACTGGAGGTATCACCATCTTTGATTTCAAGCTGTACTACAGAGCAATAGTAATAAAAACTGCATGGGTATTGGCATAGAAACAGACATATTAATCAATGGAATCAATTTGAAGACCCATACATAAATACACATGTATGGACATCTGATTTTTTATAAGGAATCCAGATGTACACACTGGGAAAAAGAAAGCATCTTCAATAAATGGTACTTGTCAAACTGGATGGCTACATGTGAAAGAATGCAAATAGACCCATACTTATTACCCTACACAAAACTCAACTCCTAAAGGACCAACCTCAACATAAAACTAGATACTCTGAGCCTAGTAGAAGAGAAAGTGGGAATTGTGGGAACATGGAACACGGTCCAAGAATGGAGTTGTGTGAGGAGAATGCTGAGGAAACTTCCAGAAAACAAGAGTCTTGTGACCTCAGTTTCTTCAAACACAGACATTGTTTAGTTTTTTGTTTGTTTGTTGATATACAAGGTTTGTTTTTTGTTTTAAGTTTTTAAATATATTTTCAATATTAACCCTCTATCACATGTGTACCTCAATTAAAAAATGGGCTGCAGATCTAAACAGAGAATTCTCAACAGAGGAAACTTGAATGGCTGAGAAGCACTTAAAGAAATGTTCAACATCTTTAGCCATCAGGGAAATGCAAATCAAACTACTCTGTGATTTCATATTACACCAGTAAGAATGGCTAAGATCAAGCAATAAAACAAATGACAGCTCATATTGATGAGGATGTGGAAGAAGAGGAACACTTATCAGAGTGTAAACTTGTACACTCACTATGGAAATTACTGTGAAATTTCCCCAGAAAGGTGGGAATTGATAGACCTCAGGGTCAGCTATACAACTCTTGGGCATATATCCAAAGGATGCTTCATCCCATCACACATACACTTGCTCAACCATGTTCATTGCTGCTCTCTTCATAATAGACAGAAATTGGACACAACCTAGATGCTCTTCAACAGATAAATGGATAAAGAAAATGTGGTACAATATACAATGGTATATTACTCAGCCATTAAAAAAATGAAATCATGAAATTCACAGGTAAATGGACAGAACTAGGGAAAACAAACATCCCGAGTGAGGTAAACCAGACCCAGAAAGACAAATATGGTATGTACTCAGCTCTATGTGGATATTAGTTGTTAAATCAATAATGATCAAGCTATTATTTATAGAACCACAGAGGTTATGTATAGAGTAAGGGACTAGGGGGAAACAGATAGATCTCCCTAGGAAAGGGGCATAGAAAAGACAGTCATGAATGGATGAGGTGTCTCTGAAAGAGTAGGATCAAGGAAGGAGGACAATAGAAAAGGGGACATGGGGAGAGATGGCTAATATGAAGGACAATTTGAGGGGTGGTAGGAAAACCTAATCCAATAGAAGCTTCCTAAAAATATACATCTATGAAGGTGGTCTAAATGAAATCACCAAATAATGGGGGAGACAGAGCCACAACTGGCATCTCTTGTCACCAAATGAAGCTTCCAGTACTGGGAATGGGTTACATTTAATTGAGTTGCTGGACAAAGGGTTCCCATGGGAACCCCCCCAAATAACCCAGGCTGTTGCCAAGACTATGTGGGTTACTGACAAACTGATAGCAAGATCTTTCTATTGACGATAACACTTAAACACCTCATGGAACACAGCGAAGTTCAGCTGGTGCAGACCTACAGCCTCCACCCTTGCAGGCTAGTGTTCTTGGTACCAGAAGGTACTTGGTACACTACTAAAAAAAAAAAAAAATGTAGACATAGTTCCACCGATAAAACCTTGAATCTACAATAGTGTCCTATCTTCAAGGTATTTTAGTACAATGGTGGCCCAGAACCTGTGGGGGTAATAGACTAATATATGATCTGACTTAAGTCCTACTCCATGAGAAGGAACCCATACCTGATGCTACTTGGGTGAACAAGAACATGAAACCAGATAGCTTGGGGATCGAGGGTAGAACCAGATGCTACTGTTCTACTAAAGAAATATAGTCATAAAACCAACTCCTAATGATATTCTGCTACTTATAAATCCGTGCCTTACTCAGCCACCGGAGAAGCAGAGACTGAGAGACCTTGGAACAATCAGCCCTAATCAAATCCCTCACTGAGGGCTCAGAGAACTCTATGGGAGAGAGAACAGGAACAACGTAAGAGCCAAGGGGCATGGAGGACACCAAGGATGCAAGGCCTTCTAAATAAGGATCAGTGCACATGTGAGTTCCCAGAGCCCGAGGCAGCACGCACAGGGCCTGCAGGGTCTGCTCTGCATAGGGTCCGAGAGCTGAAAGGAGCACCGGACACATGCCCCATCCCTAACCCAGAAGCTAGCTCCAACTAATGGTCACTTGCAAGTGAAAGTTTAGTTTACTCCAAGGGAACTTCACCTGGGAAACAAATTACTTTTAAGGGTAGGCCAAATGGCCAGTGGTAGACGGCAAACTGAAAACTAACTGGATGACACCCTTGGAGGTTTCTTGTTGCATAATGTCATGTCAGAGCCTTTCTTTTTCTTTCATTATTTTCATTTCTATCTCTGTCCTAGTCTCTATCTCTCTCTCTATCCCTATCTATCTATCTATCTATCTATCTATCTATCTATCTATCTCTTCTCTTCTCTCTCTCTCTCTTTTTTCCCTACAGGTCTTCTGTGTCTATATTGTGACTTCCAGTTCTTCTCATGGAATTCCTAGGTGTGTAAATGAGTGGATCTCTGCATCTACATCTGTTTTTTGTGTGTGTTTGTGTGGTTTTTTGTGTGTATGCATATGTGTGTGAGCATGTGCCTTTTCTTGGCCATTTTCCCTTCTATTTGTTTGTTTTTTCCTATTCTGGTGTGTTTGTTTTATCTTATTTGTTTTATTTTATTATTGTTTTTCCTATTCTGGTGTGTTTGTTTATCTTATTTGTTTTGTTTTAT
>JADRCH010000703.1:408221-512754 GCA_019843965.1 Rhynchomys soricoides | reverse complement strand
TATCTTATTTGTTTTGTTTTATTATTGTTTTTTCCTATTCTGGTGTGCTTGTTTATCTTATTTGTTTTGTTTCATTATTGACTGTAGAAGCCTGTTTGCTTTCTAATGGAAGACAGAAAGTAGGTGGATCTGGACAGGCATAGAGGGAGGGGAAACTGAAATCAGGGTATATTATATGAAAAGAATTAGTCCCAATGAAAGAAAAAATAAAGAAACTTACTACTACAGAAGATTCCTAAAATGTACACACACACACACACACACACACACACGAGTTTGAAATGACAGCAATGCCCCTACAAGACACTAGAGGCTAACACATAGAAAGCTCAGTCCTAGGATGGATTTTTCTTTTGAGAGTTTTTTGGTCAGTAAGGTTCCATGGGACCCTCCCCCCAACATTACAAGCTATTGCCAATGCTCTTAGTTACAGTCTAGAACTTGATGGTAAAGATCATATGGCCTACAGATTAAGGCTTTCCTCAACCTCTGTCAGAGAAACTTCTGTTTGAAGTAAAGATCACCACAGAGACCTACAACAAGCTAACACAGAGAGAACAGAGACCACAGAGTGTTCAGCCCTGGATGGAATACTGTATCCCATCTTCCCACGGTTAAGGGATCGTCATAGAAGGGTGAGAAGAGGGTGTAAAAGGCCGTTGATGAGTCCAGGGAAACAGTGTCTTCCGGACAGGCAGGGCAGCTGCACCTATGAACTCACAGTTGTAACAGCATGGACAAGACCTGTGCAAGCCCAGGCCGGACAAAATCCCAGGCAGAGAGGGAAGGTGCTCATAATATCCTACCCCTAGCCAAGGAGCTATTGGTAACTGTTAGCTGCTGGGAGAGGAAGGGTTGGCTCTCTCTAAGAGAGTAGCTCCTGTTCAGTCAGCAGTGGAAGACCATAACCCACCCAAGAATATTTAGGCAGCACAAGCTGGCCTTGCAGGGGAAGAGAGGACACAACATTGGGTGGGGAGGGGAGAGGGATGGACCTGGGAAGGGTGGGGGAGAAGAGAGAATATGATCAAAACCTGCTGGTCATTCTCAAGGAACCAATGAAAAAATATTAAAAAAGAAAGCAACCCAGCTTTTGCATTAAGGTTTCTTTTTTCCATATTTTTTGAGAAACCTAGCTAAAAGTGTCTTTAAGTATTTTAAGACTTGACTATATGCTTGAAATTTTACTCAACAATAAATAAATATTTATAGAATTGCGGGCATCTGACAAACACTATATATTCAACATAGCAAAAAAGGAACTTAAGAGTTTTTCTACCAAGTCTTCCTTTTAGTCTTATTTTGGGAAATTTTGCATGCCATGCTTTTTTATAAAAGACAGGCAACAGAAAGACAACTTTAACATTTTTCCCTGCATCCCTTCCCCATGCCCTGCTTTACTATGCAGTCCATCTACAAATGGATCTCAAGCCTTCTCTCCAACTCTCTGGCCTCCATGATGATACACAGTATCTAACTTGCTTCAACTTAAGCAATGATAAACATGACAAGTTCTTGAAGGAAATAATGCTTTAAAATCCTTTAATGAATTTGCTTACAGTTTTGATAAAACAAACCCTGTGGGTCCTAAATAAATCAGCCCCTATCCACTTTCTAGCCACCCCATGGTCTCCCTTTCATCCCTGGAATTGGTTGAGTAAGGCAGACTTTTCAAACCACAGTGCCTTTGCATAAGCTCCTTCATGCACCCACCCTTTGTCAGTCTTTACTCAGCTACTTCTGACCCATTTGTGCGGCAACCTAAATATTGTCTTTTAAGGCAAATATTCCCGACCTTTGATTTTTTTTTTTAATCAAGTTTTCTTATTATATGTTTCCATTTCTGTTTTTTTATTGCATATTTTATGTATTTACATCTCCTCTCCCTCCCCCTGCTTCTATGAGGGTGCTCCTCCTCCCACCCACCCACTTTACTCCATGTTTGTTCTTGATGTTCATTACTGTTTGTGCTTTTACTTTGTACGTACATATGTACAATGTCTTTAATGTTGGTCACCCTTAGAGAGTACAGGGGGCTCATTGTATCCCAATTGGTTCAGTAACAGATTCTAGGGCTAAAAGGGACGCTAGGGTTAAAAGTGGTGAGGCCTGGAACACAGAGAAAGGTTTGCTCGCAGTTGGGTATGAGGTAGTCAGGTTGACTAGATAAGAGAAACGAGAGAAATCCAGGAGGACATCTGGTGGGAAGCCCCCGCTCCTAACACATGCACGGCACTGCTATCCTTCCGTAGCTCTCGCTAAACATGTTTATTTATATACATGTGCCTGTGTGTGCTTATGTACACCACCTGCATACAGCTACCTACCAAGATCAGAAAAGGGAGTTGGTTTCCCTGGAACTGCAGGCACAGGGAGCTGTAGGCAGCCTGAGGTGAGTGTTCAGCTCTCCTTCACAAATGCATGATTTTGGATAAGACAGCTTGTAAAATTCCTACATCTATTCTAGGAAGGAGACTATCCCAGACAGCCTTATTCTGTATCCCAAAGTCTGCGAATTCTCTTGTACACAAGCTTTTGTTATACAAAATCTGCTCCTTAATTTAAAAGTATTGGTTGAATAAAAATGGCTGCAGCCAATTACGAGAGGACATAAAGGTAGGCGGGCTCTCAGTTACCTGTTGGGGAGGTTGCAGGTAGAGAAGGGGAAAGGGAGCTACCACAAGAGCAAGATGGACCGTGAGCACATGGCCAGGAGAAACAGTAAGATCTGGGGTACACTGCTGGGGAGGTAGCAGCCAGCACTTAGAAAAGTAGATTAGGGGTTACCCCGCAACCCCAGTAATTGTCAAAGCCAAATAAAATAACCATAGTCAGCATCTCATTCACTTGTATGCTAGGCAGGCATAAATTGGTTCAACTACATAACCCTGTGGATAGGAGCTAAATATGAGGCAGCCCCAAGTTCGTCATGTCAGTAAGAGTAAAGACAAGGATCCATGGTAAACTAACTATAAGCTGGTCACGCAATCTCAGAGCAGAGAGCACACTTTCGCTGAGCTTGACTCTGCCAAGTGTGGAGACAGGTAACACCTGCGAGCTTGGCAACTGGCAGTGCCAGTCAATGTTCCAGGCTGCCAGTAGACAAGCAAAGGTCAGCAGATAATGGAGCACATACCAGATGGGCAGAGGGGGGATTTTGATGCGTGTCACCCCTCAACTGTATGAACATCCCAGCAGCAGCATGTAATATCTTCCTAGTTGGGCCAAGGGAACAGGCCAAGAATGTACATTATTACCCCCATTGCCTTGGCCTGAAATATGCCCAGAGAATTAATCAATATCAATAGAAATTGCCTCAGTGTCTATCCAGTCCTACGAAAAGCATCTAGACAGGCCACCCAGTGGCAACCCCCACTTAAAGACACCTCTCATTATGTGCTGGAGTAGTCTTCCCTACAATCATCTCTTGGATTCTTCTCACTCCATAGGCGCTCTGCTCCCACGCAATAAGTCTTTCTTCTTTTTCCAGTAAAGCTTCTTGGTAGACTCACCCTTTGTTTTCCAAGACATTCATTCTTTGAATTCAAGGGACAAAACCTGGAGCCCCTGGCTCAGTGGAAGCTTCGGCGACTGTGACAATCAGCACCCTGGCCCCCCAAGTTAAGCCCACCTGAAGTGGGGAAGTCTCCATCATTCTCAGAGACCCCCCTTTCAGTTTCCTGAGTACTTAGACAATAAATGTATTTGAGTAAGAAACGTAATGTTGAAAAGGTGAGAGACACAGGGAAGAGAGCCACAAAACGTAAGAGGAACGAGGGCCATGGTGGCTTTCTGGGGAGGGAATATGTGGTTTGAAGTCCCACAGCAGTTGGCTCCATCTTCCGACACTCAGCAGTGGCACTGGAGAAGATATCTAATGGGTCTGGTTACCCTTAAAGTGATTTAGTGAAATTGTGGAGTGCAAAGAATAAAGTCCTCAGGGTTTGCAGTACAATAGGTGACGTGTTTGAAGATGATGAGCCAAGCAACACGGCAGTTACTAGAAGCAGTAGGTGGCAATCTGATTAAAACAAGGCTTTGGGTGTTCTGTCAGGCAGGTTGCCAGGGGCCGCGGTGGAAGCAGCTTAATTGCTAAGACAGAGGCAGGAGTTAGATTTCTGGGGGTCATGCAGTGCACCTGGAAAATGGCTGGCTGGCTCTGGGGCTGGAGACAGGTTGTTAGCAGTAGCTTTAGAAGTATCATTCTGTTAGGTGGGTAAGCACGCACACACTCAGACACAAAGAAACATGAGCAGAGAGAGAGAGAAGAGGAACTGAAATTGATCATGAGGAGATAGGAGAGATGAACCCCAGACCATGTTAGTCAAATCTACCTGGGTTCAGGGGTAGCAACAGGAGGGTTGCTGCCCTGTCCCCAGCCACAGGATGTCTGCCCCATGGGGCAGGCATGCATGGGACCAGGTAAGAGAATTGACTTACAGAGCCTGAGAGTGGCAAGGTCAATGGGGAACTGTAAGGGATCGGCTATGAAGCAACAGCGGGGAAAAGTTTCTCAGGAAATCCAGCCGAGAGATTTTGCACACAGAACATGGTGGAAAACTAGCCGTGGCTTCGGTTCCACACTTCATTCACTGTGTGCTACTGTATTCATGGGAGGGCACTTAATATCAGGGTCAGCCTCCTGGCACTGAGACAGATCATGGGTTTGCTTGATGTATTGTAGCCGGCGGCTGAATGAGTCCCCGATCCTCATAGAGTTGTAGATTTCTTTTATATAATAGTGAGGATAATAATAGTGAAGGATAAATAGTATCTTTTGTCAATTCAGATTTTGATTGTTCTATTTTCTGTTTCTGGAGTGTTTTGAATTCTTTTTCTATAAGGGAGAGAACTGCTTTTTAGCAACTGTTGAATCACTGCTGCAGTAGACGCATATTATGTTTTTAGTTTAGATGTTTTTAAAAAATAATTTATGCTGCCTTTGAAGTTCTTTCAAGTTTCCATTCGCTGTATCAATTTTTTATTTGGTCTGCATTTCTTTGTGTATTCTTTCAGTCATTGTTTTCATCTTATGAGCATTTGCCATTGAGTCCCCCGGATTTTGTTGTAGTGAGTATCTCATTTTAACCTCACTCCGCTGTCTCCATGTTCTCTGACAGACCACGCCCTCAGTTACAATAATTATATCTTTTATGGATTGGTTGTGACTTTGGATTTTTTATAAGTATTTATGCAATGAACAGTCTTTTGTTTTGTTTTTTTTAGAGTCAGGGTTTCTCTGTGTAACTCTGGCTGTCCTGGAACTTGCTCTGTAGACCAGGGTGGCCTTGAACTTACACAGATCCATCTGCCTCTGCTTCCCGAGGGCTGGGATTAAAGCGTCCACCTGGCACAATGGTCATTCTCACATTTGCCTAACTTAGCTGGTTGCAAGGCTTACCCCAGCCAGTTCCCTTTATGCCACTGTCTCATCTTCAATTTCCATACGTCTCTTAGTGGACATCTTCATTTTTTTTTTTTTCAAAAATAGTATGTTTAGTGTGGCAAGCAGAAGTGTGGCTTCTCAAATATGCCAACACTCTAATCCTCAGAACCAGTGCCAATGCTATTTTATAAGGCAAAATGAATTTACAGATACCAGTGAATCTGAGGGCATTTAGGTGGAAGGAGTGCCTTATGTTGTCCATGTGGGCAGGCCCAATCTAACCATGGACTCCTTAAGAGTGTCTGGCTGTGGAAGGGAAGAAGGGGGGATGGGAGAGATCATGAGAGAGGACTCACTTTGCCATTACTGGCTTTGATGTGAAAGGAAGGGGGCCTCCCAAAAGTGGTAAAGTTCAGAAAGGATACATCTATGCTGCCATTTGGATTTCAGCCCAGTGAGAATGGTGACAGTTGATGTCTCCTTTTGATAGGGTTAGAATCACCCGGGAGCTAGACATCTGGGCATTATGGGCATTACCTTGATTGCTTGTCAGTTGAGGTGGGCAGGAGACGCTCTCCAGTGCATTATGGAGAAAGCTAGCTGAGTACTTCTTTCTGTGCATTCAGTGTTCTCTTCTGCTGCCTTGAAGCTCTGACCAGCTGCTTCATGCTACTGTGGCTGCCTTGACTCCACCATGAATTCTGCCTTGAACTGTGAGTTTCCTTAAGTTGTTTGTGTTGGGCATTTTATCAAAGCAACAGAATAAAATGAAGCCAAGACCCATGTTGGATTTCTATCCTAAAGCAGGGTGAGATAAGTCTAGGTTGTTTTAAGCGATCAACGTTACAGGAGCTAACTATTATATGACAATAACAGACTATAAACAGAGTTGGCTTGCTTTCTCAGCACTTGCAGATGTTAGTTGCGTAATAAATGAAGCTTCATATGATTTTCCTCTAGGCTTTGTGAGATTTTCTGTTGTCTTTTGACATTTATGATGCAGAGGACAAGTCTAAATTCATCTAATTTTTGTTTATTTGTAAGCCTTTCATGTTACTCCCTGAATAGATATATGTTTCTTTGAAATCCTCTAAATGATGCTATATATTGTTATGACACATCTAGTTGTGAATTTGCACTCATTAACTCTGTGTAACATGGTGCATGGATTTTTTTTGCAGTGTTCTCTGAAGTCTTTCTATGCAGGATGTGGTCCAAGAGCCCGAAGCATCAGTGTCACCTGGGAATCACAGTAAAATCTAAACTCAAATCCTAAATCTTCCTGATTAAAATAAAATTAGGTCAAAAACAAAGAAACCTTAGAAATTATGCAAGTACATGGAGACTGAATAATACATTTGAAGAAACCAAAAGATAAAGTTCTTTAAAGAAATGAAAGCAAAACTACAATAGATCAAAGCTTAGGAGGTATAGAAAAAAGCATAGGAAGGAAAAGGGGCACTTATAGTGATAAACTCCTATATCTTCCTGAACAAAAAGAAAATTTTAATGATGACTCTTGAATTAGAGAAGCAAAATCAAACCAATGTAAAGTGAGTGAATGAAAAGAGATGGAATCCAAAGATTCAACTAGAAGTAAACAAGAAGGATAGTAAGTAAAACATCACCATCAAAACAGAGTTGATTTTTAAAGATAATAAACCTGAAACTAGACTAATCAAGAAAAGAGGGGCAAAGTTAGAGGTGAAAAAGAAGACATTACCAATACAATAGAAACTGACTGATACCATGGTAACACAGTAACATAGGGCTTACCATCAAAGACTATTTGCTAACAAACTGGAAAACCCAGAAGAAATGGACACAATTCTGGATAATTATGCTATACTAATATTTACCTATGAGTGAAAAATCAAGCCCAATCTAAGCAAACACCCGACCAACTGACCAAAGAGATGAATGGAAGAACAAACCCTGAATAGACCAGAGACCATTGCTGATACTGAACCAGTGATTTAAAGGCTTTCCAACAGTGAGAGTCATAGGCCAGGTTGTTTCACTATTGAATTTTACCAACGTTTTAAAGGAAAACTAGTGTCAAGTCTTCTCAAACTACTCCAAACAATTGAAAGAGAAGAACCATTCTAAATTCTTCTGTGAACTGTTACCAAACTAGAGAAGGTTTCTTCAATAAGTAACCATAAGAAAGAATAAGAAATTGTCCCAAACAAAAAGTCAAAGATACAGGAGGACCAACACCTGAGGTTAACCTCTGACCTATACACACACACACATACATACACACAAACATACATGCACACAAACATGCCAGACAAACACATACAAACAAAAGTTCATTACAAACTAAATCCACTGCAGCAGCAGGAAGATGATTCATCATGATCAAGTTGGATTCATCTAAGGGACACAAGAGGAGTTCAATACATAATCATCGCAAGAATGTAGAAAGAAACATTTGACAATACTTAACATTTCTTGGTGATATAGTCCCTGAAGGCTAGAAAGGCTGCACCTTCATAAGACAACAACTGTACATGAGAAGCTCACAGGCAACATCACATTGGTTGGGGAAAACCTGGAATCATTTCCTCCAAGCATGACTAAGAGGACATCCACTTTCACTGTTCTTACTCAATTAGAAGTTTTAGCTAAAATAATTAGACAAGAAATAGTTAAAAAAAAAAGTATGTAAGTAGGAAGAGAAGAAATCAAATTATCTTGGTGCTAATAAGATCCTGTACCTAGAGAAACAAAAAGGCTATTGAAACGCTATGAGAACTAGCAATGAATAAAGGAGCAGGATACACAGCACACGTACAACAGTCAGTAGCTTTCCTACACACTAATAGTGGATTTGCTGAGAGAGCAACCATCAAAGTGATTTCATTCATAATAGCTACAGTAGTATTCAAATATCTAAGAATAAACCAAGAAAGTGAAAGGCGTATACAGTGAAAACTGAGACATTTTGAGAAGTTGGAGGAAGGCATGAGAAAAATGGAAAGCTTTCCCACAGTCTGAGTTAGAGGAATTAATGTTGTTAGAATGTCCAGACTCTTGTAGCCTTTGAGGCCACCAAGGCTTTGGACGGTAGCACTACAAGAAATGGTGGAGATATCAGGGCTCCGTTGAGGTCCATTATGAGAAGGCTACTTTCTCTTGGTCAGAGGAATGGAAACTACCTCTGGACTTGGTGGAGATATAACATTTGGATTTGGCTTCTCTCTTAAGAGCTAATTCAGCTGTGCCTGTTGATCACCTGTCTAGGAGAGCTGTTGAGGAAGGCTGATCTGCCTAAGGCCATGCTAAGGAGATGAGAGGAATTATTACTTCCTCAATGTGATAATGAATTTATAGTTTTGGAACAACGTCCACCATCAGAAGCTTGCAGACTTTGCATCTTGTAGCAGGGAAGAGCCTGCTGAGTTTTCTTTTGCTTCCTTTCTTTGAGGCATTGGCCCTAGGATGTGCTTTTCTTGGTACTCTAGGTGTTCTCATTCTTCCTATGAAGAAACTCCCTACCGCCATATTGCTGCTTGCTAACCTCTTGTTGTTGTCCGCCACCCCCCATCTCTCACCTTTTCTCCATGTCCCTCCTCTGACCAACTTGTGGCCTTGCGGGCCCCAATCTCTAATAAAATTGTCCTTAAGCTTTTGAGTCCATTTTCAAATTATTTTATTAATAGGACTAAGAAACTAAAAGAGGAAACATTAGTTTCCATGGTAACAGTGGCACCTATAAGTTACTTTTCTCATAACTAACCAGCACCAGACAAAAGCAACTTATGGGAGGAAGAGGTTTTTTTTGGCTGACTGTTTCAGAGATATGGTTCAGCATGGCCAGAGGAGCATGCCAGAGGTGTGGGAAGTAGTTATTCCCAGCACATCTGCAGTCAAGAAGCTCAGCTCACTCTCTCCATGTAGTCCAGGAGCCAACCCATGGAACAGTGCTACCCATATTATGAGGGACCTGCCACATCAAGACGATTTTAGAAACCTCACAGACATGCTAAGAGGTTTGTCTAGATACTGACGCTACCCATGCTACAGCATCAACTATCACCTAGATTCTATACAAATCATCATAAAAAATACTAATCACCTTTGTCACAGAAACAGAAAAAAATCCTAACATTCACATGAGAGAGCTAGAAGAGCCAAACTAATCTAGAGCAAGAAAAGAAAAGCTGGAGGCATAAAAATTCTGATTTGAACATGTATGGCAGAGCCACACTAGAAAATGCATGACACAGACATACAGACAGACACTGCTCAATGTGACGGGATCAGAGGTCAAAGAAACAGCTCACATTTCTGCAAGTAACTGGTTCCAGTCAAAGATGGAAAAATATAGTTCAGAGAAAGGACTGCCTCTTTAGGGAACAATGCTTGAAAACCTGAATATTCGCTCGCAGAATCCTGAAACGTGGCTCACCCACTTACCTCTTCTCAAAATCTTCTATAAATCTCTTATAAAATCAACTCAAAGTGGATCAAACCCCCAAACGTAAGCCCCCAAACTCTGAAACTACTAGGGAAAAAAAGAGGAAATACTTTGAAACACTGGTACAGGCAACTACTATTCCAGAGAGGACCCCAAAGCATAAACAAATTCACAGGGCCAATTAAATCATCATTAGAGCCAAGAGAAAACCTGACACTTGGGAGACATAATTGATGGCTCTTTATCTGGTAGAGGGATGATAAGCAGAATAGATAAAAAGCTCAAACAACTGAACAATCAAAAACAAGTAATCCAATTAAAATGGGCAAATAATCTGAACAGATGCATCTCCAAAGATGAAATACAAAGAGCAAACAACTATGCAGGAAATGCATTCATCACCAGGGAAACACATATCAAAACTACAATAAGATATTAGCTCGCCCAGAAATGCCTTAATAACAACTACCATCACCCTCTGTCTAGCAGAGAACAAGCAAACAACAAACAAATGCAGCAAAGCCATGGAGAGGAAGAAATTCTTACACATTGTTGGTGGGACTGTAAGTTAGTACAGCTATTACAGGACACAGTACGATCTACCATATGACCTACCCATCCCAATTCTGGGCATATATTAAAAAAAAAAACCAAAGCAGCACCCTAAAAGATGCCTGTAAACCTACTTTTTGGGGGCACTAGTCACAATACCTGAAATAGCTTAGGTTCTAGTAAAGAAAATGAGGTAGGGTAGAAGACACGACACGGGGGAATATTACTCCTAAAGAGGGATGAAATCCTGCCATTTGCAGCAAAATGGGTAGAAATGGAAGACGTCTTCAGTGAAATGAGGGAGATTCAGACAGTACTTCAACTTCTCCTACATGGAAGCTAAAAGAAACCTGCTGGGAAAGTGGAATATGAATATTAGGGACTTAGAAGGGAGTTTGTGTTTGTGCATGGATCAGGGAAGATATAAAGGGTAAGGGGGTGACTGCACTGAATCAGAGTGTACTATAAGCATGCATTGAAAAATCACTAGATTTCATTCATATATTGTCTTAGGGTTTCACTGCTGTGAACAGACACCGTGACCAAGGCAACTCTTGTAAAGGACCACATTTAATTGGTGCTGGCTTACAGGTTCAGAGGTTCAGTCCATTATCATCAAGGTGGGATCATGGGCAGTGTCCAGGCAGGCATGGTGCAGGAGCTGAGAGTTCTACATTGTCATTTGCAGGCTGCTAGAATACTGGCTTCCAGGCAGCTAGGACTAGTGCATTAAAGCCCACGCCCACAGTGACACTACTCCAACAAGGCCACACCTTCTAATAGTGCCACTCCCTGGGCCAAGAGTATACAAACCATCACCCATATACAACTTAACACTTGTGAAAATAAAGAAAGAGAAGAAGAAACCTAGAGTGTCAGAGCAAGGCACAAATCAATCTGCATTTTTAGCAAGATCTCTGGGTGATTGATATGTATAGATTAAGGAAGTGTCTACTGAAGGATATTCAGTAACTTGTGAATTTGGTCTTGACTTTTTAATCCATTTTTCTAATTTCTTTGTCCTTTTCTTCCCTAACATTAGACGTTGTCAACAGGGGGCTGCACCTTCCTCTTCCTCCAAAGGCTCTTCCTGCCTCCTGTGGTAACTGACATCCACCTCCCTTCCTTTACCTCCATGCATAAAACATTACTTCTAGAAAGGCCTACTGCTAGTGGATGCTGCTGTGTCAGACACAGGGCCTGCTGCTCATAGCTGGGGGCCCTGCAGGGATGTCAGAGTCTTTAGTTCTTGCATTATGTGTTCACCTATTGTTGCTGCTAATAGATCTTAATTTCTGAAGATAATTTAAGCCCACCCATTTGCTCATTTTGTCTTCTTTTCCCTCCATCAAGTCCCACTTTTGTGCACCCTTTGCATTTTAGTTCATCTTCTCCAGTTCTGTACTGCCCCCCCCCCCCAAGAACTGCTTCTTCCAATATGGAGGAGTGTAAGCACATTTTCTCAATTTCTCCTTTCTCTTACTGCAGTAAATCTTTCTCAGTGTCCTGCCCTTGAAGGCTAACTATTTCTTTCTAAACTGTTTAACTTCTTAGAGGCATAATTAATATAAATAACAACTTAATCCAACCTTTTTGCATGAAAAAGTGATGCCTAGTCTTATTGTATCTTGTTATGCCATATTTGGTTGATATCACTAGGAGGCCTGTTCTTTTCTGCAGGGTAACAGAAGTTTAGTGGGGCTGGGGGAGAGGGGAGGTTTGGTTGTGGGAACTGGAAGGAGAGGAGGGAGAGGAGGCTGAAGTCAAGATGTTTTGTATGAGAGAAGAATAAAGAAAAAAAAAAAAGATAAGACTTTGCCAGAGAGACTTTGGAATCCTATCTGGGCAGAGAGACATGAGAAAGATAAGAGAGGACTCAGAGGTACTCTCTACAACTCAACGTTTTCTAAAGTACAATTTCATCATCCTATTTCACAGCATGAAGGAAAGTCTCTAGGACTATGAGCAGGACACCATAGTCAGGCCCTTCTCCCTGTTAAACATTCGTAGCCACGACCACGCCTTATACATATGTTAAATATTTATAGCCATGGTCAGGCCCTTAAACACATGTTAAATGGTCACAGCACAGTGTTGCTGAGGGGGCCTTCTAGCCACCTGACCTGATGCCTGTTTTAGAGATATACATATGGGTGTGCACTGAACCACAATGGAGATGACAACCATGGCTGTGGTTTGGTACCAGAAACGCTATAACTTCTCAGGAAAGGGGGTTTCAAATCAGTACCTAGGCTCACTTTGCCTTCTCAGCTAAAGTGTGCCATCCTCTGTTTCAGCTTTAATATGAACACTGTGAAATGTTCAATGCTCTGCTCTTGTGACACCCACTTTTCTATTAAAAATGAACATTTAGTGAGACTCCTAATCATCTTTCAACTGAGTTCAACTAACTTGTTAGTTTATTTCTGAAAAATGTCCCATCATCTTCATATCACATATAAAAGAAACACTTATAGCAATGGATCCTTCAGATTTCCACCTAGGTCACTGACTAGTTAAATCTAAGTAGGGTTTTAACAGACTTGTTAATGTGCAGGGAGAAAGCAATCGTGGAGATGCATGTCTAGATGGAGAACTATAGACAACAGATGACTCCTGGGGAAGGAGGGTTGGCCTCTCTCAGGGATTAGGCCACTTATTCAGTGTCTAACAGAGAGTGGTCAGCCCTGAAATCCTATATGCAAAAACTTAACCTTTAACCTTTGATTGGTATGTTTGAATCCAAATATCCACAAAGGTTAGGTAGCTAGTGTGGGACCAGAGAGGAGGAAGGCCCATGCTCAGCAGTGGTTGGCTAACATGAAGTAGACTTCATGTCTTTTTATTTTTGGTTTGTTTGTTTGTTTGTATGTTTGTTTGCTTTGCTTTTTGTTTTTGTTGAGAGAGGGAGAGAGATGGAGAGATATGGGGAGGGTAAAAGAGAGAGAGAGAGAGAGAGAGAGAGAGAGAGAGAGAGAGAGAACGAAATTGGGTGATTCAAAGGGGGGGAGGATCTTGGAGAAGTTGGGGGAGAGAAATAATACAATCAAAATATTTTATGTGAAAATTTAAAAAAATCAGACTTAACAGGTTGTATTTATATATTTGTACATGTATATACATACATACATATGTGTGTGTGTGTGTGTGTGTGTGTGTAATAAGAAAAAAATAGACCATCGACTTGAGAGTTGTGGGGGACATGGAAGGGGCTGGGAGGAGTTAAAGGGGGGAAAGAGGAAGTGATGGAATCCTATTTCAATTGGAAATACATTTTTAAAAAATTTAAGTCAGTGTAAGCCCCCTCCTGTCACCTGCCATGACAGATAAACTGTGTCTGTCACTTGGACGCACTGAGAGACTCTGTGGGGTTGGCTTGCTTTTTGAAGCTGTGTTGATAACCTAGGATCATCCTTGGCTTGGATTACACACACGCAACAGTGGAAACAGGATCTAGACATTTCTGAAATAACAAATCAAGAACTAAGCTGTATCTCCTGAGCTAATGGGTTAGAGCTCCACTGGGTGCCTCTCCTGACTGACTGACACCCTGACACCGCATGCAGACAGAACCCAGTACTTCATCACAGCAAAACTTCCTGCCCTCTCCTCATCTACCCCCCACAGGAAGGGGAGCTGGAACATTACCTTCCCTCTGCTGTGGATGAAGGTCACACTGTGTTTCTAACTGCTGGCTCCTGCTGACTGGGCTGCTCTGACTAATGATGACTAATGTTTTATCAAGGTGCATGGAGCAGTTCCATGGCTACCCTTTTAATGAGATCAGAGTTCACTCTCAAGTCTCTATTTTCTCACTTTACGCTGGTTCCCTAGAGGTCTTCACTCTCGAGTCTTTGGTTTCAATCTGCGTGGGAATAATTTGTGGTGTTGTCTTTCTAATTCTGACCTCCACCACTCACAGCCCCGGTTCCAAGTGTCTCTTGCTTCTCACTCAATAACTCACTCCCTCATCTGTTTACACATCCATCATCAAATGAGTATTTATTGCATGGCCACCCCAGGCCCAGCAGTCTACCTGGTTAGCTATGGACTCAGGCAAAGGTAATGCTTCATTGGCTGAAACATGGCCTTACCCCCTTCTCCTTTCCAGTGTGCTCCTGGGGTGGTGGTGGGGGCATCTTGTCCTCAGGCTTCTCTCACCACGGTAAAGTTCTAATCCCCGTGCAAACACCTCCCTTCCCTGGGTCTGCAGCTGTGCCTACCCTGGCTGCCCTATGGACTCACACACTCATGTAATAACGAATGGGAGCTCGTTCTCTAAAACTTGCTCCAACTTAAGTAGGCCTTAAACCTATCAATGATCCTAGTGACAGAGACCTTAGCTTTGTCCCAAACACGTCCTCTCCACCCACTTCCACATTCCTTTGGGCCGTGCAGGCATTTATTTCGTCTCCTTTCTAGCGGTGGTCCTATCGTTTGACTCAGAACCTTAACACCTCATACCTTCTCATGATGTTATGGGAACTGCCCCTCAGTTTCCATTTCTGATCCTCTAGCTTCCCCTGCCATTGCTGCCACAAGAACCTTCAGAAGACACACATTTAAGCATCTAACATCTCCTTTCTCCCGTTTGCTGCACAATGGAGTTCAGATCCTTTATTTTATAAGCATTCCTTCAATTTGGTCCTGCTTGCTGCCCCAGCCCACTGTTTACCAAGCCTCCTGTCCCATAGCTCCCTCTTCTTTCACACGCAGTTCTTTAAGCATCCAGGATGTTTGAATACTGTCTATGCCTAGCTATGTAGTCTCTCTATCCTTCCTGCCTAACATCAAGTTAATTCTTCTTACATCTAACTTCAAGAGCTATTTAACTCTGTGAAATGGATTCACTCTATCTTTTCTGGTAGAATCAGTCGGTCTTGCTGTGGTACCCTGGCTGCACCCTACCACTGTATCTGGAATACCCTGGGGGACACGGTCTTGCTTGCTGGCAAATCTCTCAAAGGCAAGATGCATGTCTGATTTGTCTTTGCATAGCTAATGCCTGCCAAACTAACAGGTACATGCGTTTAGCATGTGATAGATGATTGCTAGATAACTAAATACCAGGGTTATTTGTTAAGCTGTGAAAAGTATTCTCTGGTTTTCTATTCCATGTGGGTTTAAAATAGTTGTTTTCATTGTTATTATTCTATATGTTATTATTATGTTCTGTAATTATCATTAAAGGGAACATCTTAGTTCCCTTTTATGGATGGTAAGAAGAGAAAAGCTGTTTATATTTTTTAAAAATACATATTAGTTTAAGCAACTTGTGAGGTATGAAAGAACAGATCCAGGGTAGATTCTGGCAAACACATGCTTTACCCCTCCCATCTTTACAGGGTGCTTATTAAGCAGTTAACTGTTGCACCTTTAAGGCCACTTTGCTAATAACTGGAGAATGAGGACATGATCCCTGCCCACACCCCTGGTGTCCTGCTAAATTAGGAAGCAACCTTGTTGAGCCTCGACTGTGTTCCAGGCACTGCTTGAGTTGTTAGTTCATGCTCACCCTGTGATTTGGGCCGGGAGGAGCAGCTTTCTGTTGTATATCTGAATCGTTCGCTTGTACTCTCACCTCTCCAGAACACTACCCGTGCCCTGGGTACATGTATACCTTCCTTTGAATACTGTGACACATGGCCCAGGCTCTTCTGTGACCATGTGTTTCATTAATTGCATCACAGTTCTTTACCTTGATCTTGTGACTTCCCTCAAAGCTTCTACTCCCTTGACTTCAATGTCAAGGATTCCATTGCATTTAAATTCCCAAGACAGATTCAACAGGCACTTGGCTCCTCCTCTGCTAGCCTGCTCCAACCTCTCCACTGCTTTGTCACCAGGAGGAAGCTCCCACATAACCCGCCTCCAGCCTTCCTCCACCTGTTCATCCATTTGCTCACTTGTTTATGAGGTTCAGCCATGCCACAGATGCCTCATCTGCACAACTGAACTGAAGGCTCCTCACCTCAGGCTCACAGAGCCCCTCAGATTAGCTCAGCCTGGGAGATTGCAAAACTCTTCAAGTGGTACAGGAAATGCATCATTTAGAATGAAAAGACAATTGGATGCCCTGGGAGCTTCAGAGCAGACAAAATCCTGACCAAGAGGTGAAATAAGCCAACACTTAGTTATAAAGAGAACGTTAAAGCAATGGCCAATTTTCTAATTATAAGATTTTGAGAGATTCATGATGTTCATATTATTAATATCCTACCTTTCAGAAGATGTAGATAATAGAATGTGATTATGGATGTCAGATATGAATTTAATTAAAAATAATTTAAAAGACCCCGAGCTTCAGAAGAGGGCAGAGGGTCACGTTAGGCTTTCTATGTTGCATATAAATGCACAATTACATTGGTCTAAAATAGGCCCCAGGCCAACGTGTGTAGTATGGGACAGAGGGATAACTGGTGTTGAATTCCTTTTCTTCTCAGAAGCTGCTTTAACTCATGTACACAATCAGTAAGTTTCCAAGTTTGCCAGCTTCAGTAGCTTTACGGAAAGAAAAGAACATGTCACACGGAAAGAGAAGAATAAGTCACAGTTTCCAAGTTCTCACTTGACCAAACACTTCATATGCCATGTAAGCTTCAATCCTGTAAGCCAGGTTCTCCAACCACTTCACAGATGAACTCATTAAAGACGGAGAGAGATGAAAAGTGACTTTCTCCCTGTTGCAGTGACATGCTGAATGGCTGAACTATAATTTTAAACCCAGCTTTCAACCCACCATTTTTAACTAGCATCTTAGTTTTACTTCTGGTTGCTTTGATAAAACACACAAGTAATTTAGGGTGGGAAGAGTTTCTTTTTGTCCAGAGTTCCAACATAGTAGGGACACACTGGGTGCTTGAGGGAACCGGTCATGTTAGACCCTTTAACGGAAGAAGAAAGCAAGAGGCATGCACGCGCTTACACTTTGATTGCGTCCTCCCTTCTCATACAGCCCAGGATCCAAGCCCAAGGAATGGAGCTGCTTACCATTCTCTTTAGGCTGCATCCTTTTACATCATTTAATGAAATCAATCCTCACAGCCATGCCCACAAGGCTACCTACTCTAGACAGTCCCTCAGTGAGATACCCTTCCTAGATTCCAGATTGTGTGGTGATGACAATTAAAATAAACCACTTCAACCACTATTTCATATACATCTGTGTGTGCCCGATGCCTGGAGAGGCTAGAAGAGGAGTCAGATCCCCAGGACTGGGGTTCCAAATGGTCAAGAGATGACACATGGCTAGTAGGAAGATCAGCCAGTGCTTGGAACTGCTGAGTCATCTGCCCAGCTCCTACTATTTGTATATATATTTGCATCAAAACTCAATGTGGTTAAAAATGAGTGATGTGACATTCTGAGCACACATAGCTGACTGCTAAGTAAACCACACAGCAGTGTGATATGGAGCCCTCAGTTTGCCACGTGTGCCTCTTCATATGCGGGGCCTGTCCTGCTGCTGCAGGGCAACTCCTGAACTCACAGTACCTAGAAAGAAAGAGAATCTCTTAGATTAAGTGGGAAATTATACCTAAGCCACAAGGAAATGTAGATCATTAACATTGGATGAAAAATGTTGCAGTACAAAGCAAACATCAAACCAAGCCTATGACATTTACCCAGGGATGAAGGCCTGAGCAGAGAAATAACCCAGCTCAGAAAGGGCAGCAGAGGCATCTAAATGCAAGGATTACAAATAGCCTGGCTACTGGCCTGGAAAACCAGAGAGATGAAGCAGTAGGTGGGCTCCTTCTGTGACTGCAACCTAGCAGTCTCCTGGTCCCACAGTGGGTGTCACACAGGGCTTCCATCTCTTTGGACTTTTGAGTGTCTTTTAAGACACTTGTGTTTGAGTGTAGTCTCAGTTAAAAAGGAAGGCAGAAGAACATGCATGCTTTCCTGCTTCCTACTCAGAAGCCATTTATTCTTTCACCTTTAAAAACCGCTTTCCACTTGTAAGGGCTCTCTGCACTTCAAAGCATGTTCACAAACTTAACCTGTGAGCTTGAAGGACCATCCGGGAGACATGGGCTTTTCTTTCTTTTAAAGAGTCAGCAGTGAGGCTTCTGGAAGGAGAAATGGTATTCTAAAAGCATTTTTTAAAAGAGGGAAGCCACACAGAATGTTGACAGCAGCGCAGTTTAGAGGACAACTATTTCAAAAGCCCTGAGGCTTTGAAGAACTACTGACAAAGGAGGTATGTGATAACCAAATAGTAAGTACAGTGTCAAAATGTCAAGTAATCAGTAAGCATGTTAAACTAAGATGATCATTTGAAATGCTGGCAACAACATGATCTGAACTCCTGAGATGACTCAGTAGGTAAAGCCACATGCTGTGAAGTCTGGCAAATGGAGTTCGATCCCTGGGATCCACACAACAAAAGGAAAGAACTTATTCCCCCAAATTGTTTTTGGACCTTTGTGCATGAACACACACACACACACACACACACACACACACACACAAATAATCTTTTTTATTTCACCAAAACCATTTAGCATTTCTGCAATAAATCTCAATTGTTTTGGTTAAGATTTATGACTGGTATTTTTAGATAACATGTACTTTTTTCTATTGTAGTGAAAATAGAGAGATTCATAGTAGAAAAGAAAGCAGGAGCCCAGAATAGCATGTGTGCCTTTTTCAATCTAAAACCTGAAAGAATTGTGTGAGTATAAAATGATACTATTAAATTTATCACTATTAAGTCTACTCTGATGTGAGACACTGCTTTTTCTAGGCACTGAAGTAAAATTGCCCCAGCATTTCTGACACTTACAAAGACTCAGAACAATGGGCTCGCAGAAGCAATTGGTCTTCTGAACACTCAGCATCCCTTGGAGAGCAAGATCATGTAAAGCCTGGGACAAGTACAATGGTGACAGTTTCCCTTCTCAATTACCCAGAGCACACAGATTTCACTGTAAATACAGCAGCTGTGCAGCTTGTGCTTCTGTAGCTTTGAATTGATTTGCCCCTGCTAGAGGTTGGGGTTTAGGAGCAATGGACAGGGAGGAGTTCATGCAGGAACCAATGAAGAGATTACACATTCCTTGGAAAAGTGCAAAGGGACATTTCTACCCTTAGACCCTCTGAGTCTAAGATATATGGATTAGAGTGACCTTCGCTTCTTCGTGTTCATAATCATTTATATTTTAGAATGACTCATAAGTATTTTTGGCTTTCTTTCACTAAATGTTTTTTCCCCCGAGGGTAGGAAGTATATTAGGAAAAAATAGACACAGATTTCCGGCTTGCCTTGTTTCCAGAGTTTTAGTTCTCTGAGAGGAAAAGCCTCCTGGAGAGTGAGATTTCTCTACCCATCATCACTCTGGGTATCCGGCATCACACTTAGGGTATCCGGCATCCCCCGCATGTTCTCTGGTTCCCAATCTGTTATTTCCAGCAAGATAGCAGGTCCCAGAAGTCTGGAGGCTTACCTTCTCCTTCTCTCTATTCTTCTTCATTTACTTCCAGGCCCAGCAGACATCCTAGACAAAGTTCCCTGGAGGCCCTTTCTGGGTTATTTCATGGCCAGCAAGTCCTGATGCTCTTTCAGCAGAATACTTATGTTTGTACCTCATGATATACCAAGATTTCATGCCATCACTTCAGCAGGCTTGCCTTTCAGTCCATTACTGGGCCTACTGAATGTCTACTTGTTCTCAGTGTCAGAGACTGTCTGGTGACGGTCCTTTGCACATTTAATTTTCTTACTATGTGTAGAAATCATATCAGCTAAAAACCCATTATTTCTATGTCTATGACTCCAGGTGACCACATCTTTGAATACTCCAGAGTTCTAGGAATAGAGGCAGTTTATGGCACAATGTAAGTCAGCTTCATATTGGCTGGGTTTAGTTGCCTTCGAAACCAGGTTTTTATTTGGTGAAGATAAACAGAGAGAGACCAATTTCTTTGGTCTCAAACCTATACAGCATGCAGATAAAAACCTTTATTTTACTATAGTCAATTTGAGGTAATTCAAATATTTCTAGCTAAGTTAAAATTCTTCACTCCACATATCCAATGATACATCCATTTCCGTAATGTGTGTGTGTGCGCTCTTGCAAGCGCTTGTGCATGCATACATGCTGTATGTGCCCTGCCCCAAGCCTTGAGCAGGCTAAATAGACCTTAAGTGTTTGCCACAGTTGGACCCAGGTGGAGTCATCTCCTTGCTGCACCTGCTATTCCTACAGGAGTGGACCGCCCGCTGAGCCTGCTTTGCAACTCAATCCAGATGAAACAAAGGATGGGGTCTGTGGGCTCTACCTGTATAATAGCAGTGCTGAATATTGAACTTTGAGCCTTGATCAGAAACATTGTCTTGGCTTCATCCTTCTCTCCCACCCTGTCCTTTTCACTTACAGGCCCCCTTTTAGGTAACCCAGTTCACCCATGGATGAACAGGATCCAGTTCATCCATGGCCGCTGGACAGCTACACATGTGTGTTTGCACATATGCTTGTACTTGAGTACAGACATAAATGTTTTTGAAGGCCACAGGAAGATGTCAGGTATTGGTTTTTGGCTGCTGTCCATGTCTCTGCTTGTCCCAGAGCTGGCCAAGTAGGCTAAGCTGGCTGGCTAGAGAGACCCGAAATTTCTATGTCCACCCCCACAGCACTGGGAGAATAATCATACGACACCATATCTGAGCACTACATGTGGGCATTGAACTCTGGTGCTCACGCTCTAAGGGCAAGCGTTACTTGCTGAACCATCTCCCCAGTGTAGTTTCTGCATTTTTGTATCTACAGCTGCACTGCAGAACTCTAGGGTGCATTATTTACACAAGAGTCTAAGACAAGTCAATGTTTCTAGACTCTATTTGCCAGAGGACCATTTTTTCTAAATGTGTTACCTCATCAAGAGCCATCACTTTTGCGTAAAAATCATTAGAAAATTAAAGAAGAAGCATATAAGCTTCTAACTAGAAATTACTTGGTTCAATAGACATAAAATGACATCAGTTTTCCATGATAGTTAGCAATGCATGATCTTCATTTCTTGCATCTTTCTGGAGATGACAGTTGCTGGACTGCTCCCAGTCCACACACCATGCTCTGAGTAGCTCTCCTATGCTAGGACAGAGGTTGTGTGGTACAGATGTCCATTGTATTTGTCACAATACAGAGCTCCTGCTCGGGCCTGGGACATCTAGACAGTTTATTAGAGAACAATTCAGAAGGCATACAGATACATGGAAACAAGCAAAGAGGCGGCAAGAAGTTCTCTCAAAGGAGACTTTGGTCTGATAGGCAAATTAATTGGCTATGGAAAAATAAAACACTCAAGGCATCATTGTCCTTATTTCAACTTTATCCTGGAGTCTTGAGACCAATTTGGACTTGGGACTTCCCATCTGTGCTCTTTAGTTATCGTGAGCTGCTGGCTGCAAATGAGACCTTTTGCAGTTAACTCAGAGAGTCTGGCTAAAGCCTAAGGAGTAATTTTCTCTGCCTACATGAAAGCATCGCCATCCCTTTGAAATTCTGCATCCTTTGTCCTATGCACTGACCACAGTCGGTCCCTCAGTAGCCACCACTACAAAACATAGATGCAACTACTTTTTTTTGTGTGTGCTAGTTGAAGTGATTTTCAGAAAAGCTTGAGCCTTTGCAGCTGATCGTCTGCACTGTGTTCTTTGTTATCAGTGGCGGGCATTTGGGGTATATATCCTTTTATCTATATAAAAATGCAATTCCAGTGGCAGCAGAAAACTGCCATGCATCAGAAAGAAAGGAGGTTTAGAAGGGTTCATGTTGTCAAAGAATTAGTCTAGGATTTAGAGGGTGGTGGTGATGCTACATGCTACCCTGGTCCTAGTGACAATCTGTCTACCCGGAGAAATCTGGGAATGAAATCGTCATCCTGAAGTATACAGGTCCCAGCACTCCACCCATGACTCAAGGTGGAGTGAACAAGAACGGGTCCCCAGGAACAGTAAGGGCAGGGAGAAAGTTGGCCACTGTCAGCTGCGGGCTGTGCTACACATCTGACATGTGTTTTACCTTAGCCACCGGATCTTCTGTAGCCTGGCAGAGCAGCTCCCAATGCACCTGCTCATAATACCCTACATCCCTTTTAAATTATTTATTGTTTGCACTAGAGACAGACTGGTGTAGCCCAGTCTGGCTTAGAACTCAGTGCAAAGAAGATAGTTTTGAACTTGTACTCTTCCTGACTCCACCTCCCTAGTGCTGGTACATGGTGTATGTCATACCACCTCTTCCTGTTTGTGATGAGCCTGTGCATGGAGTTTGCATGCGGGGCAAGCACTCTACCAAACAAGCCATATCCCCAGCTCCTACCATATGATTTTGGACTTAGGCTCTTTGGGTCCAATATTTGCTTTATTCACTCCTGTCCATGTCTAGTTTGGTTGCATGAAGTTTGTGGTTGTGGCTAAAAATTAAAGAAAATGAACAAAATAAGTTTGTGTGTGTGCGTGTGCACACATGGGTTTATTCCTTTAAGAGGCTTACAAACACAGCCTCAAGGTACAAGCTGCTTGCTGAGTGTACAGTCAGTCACCAGAACAGGGATTCGGAGATTAGAATTCAATGTCACGTGTCTTCATCAGTTGCTTTCCACTTTAAATTTTTGAGACATGGTCTCATTGAACATTGAGCTTACTGACTGGCTAGATTAGCTATCCTCCTGTCTCCACTTCCTTAGCAATGAGATTAAAGGTATGGATCAACACACCAGGCTTTTAAAGTAGGTGCTGGTGATCTGAAAGCTGAGGACCTGAACTTGGGTCTCCTTCGGAGCCATCCCCTTAGCTTCCTATCCTTAGACACCAACGTAGTGCTCAGATATTTCTAGAAACCTTTACTGAAAAGAATCATTTGCCACTATAAATACCTAGATAAGAGTCTGGCAATATTTTTCTATGAAGGGATGGCTAGTAGATGTTTTAGGCTTTTCAGACTAGATAGTCTCTGTTGGAAATGCCTGCTGGAGAGTGGAAGGTAGCAGGCGGCTCACAGGAAAACCCCAAACCAATTAGTGGGTCCATGGGCCAATAAACTTTTATGGACATTGAAATTGGAACTTAATATATATATTTTTTACATATCACAAAATAGTATCCTTCTTTTGATATTTTAAAACATTAAAAAATTGTCAAAGCCATCCAGCCTAAGAGCCATACAAAAAGCAGATGATAGACCAAACTGCTGTGCCATGGTTTGTTGACTTCTGACCTCGGTCACTAGAGACAATTTTTGGTCCTTAGGCTTCCTGCATGAGAATCACTTAAGGTTGGGCAGGGTAGCTAGCTTGTGGGTAAAGGGCATAGGCCTTGGCCATTGTGACCTGAGTAGACAGAGCACCTAGAGGCTGGCAGAAGTGAAAGAGGGTGTCAGGTAGAAGATGAGGTTGCAGACATGGATTTCAAGGACATTCAACCATTCTTGATCAAGCGATCCCCTCAAAGCTAGTGAGAAGGTGGTGAAAATCTGTCATTTGAACATGCTTGTTTTTAATGTGCCTAGACTAATAGTAAATGACATATATTTAAATGAACATATTCTTTGTTGGAATTTTAAAATTATTTTTTGGATGGGTCCTTATTAATTTTTCAACTTAAAGAGCATCTTCAAGTGTGGCTCAGGGGAAAGACACTGGAACTAATTAGAACGAGTGCTACACTCATCTCATCAGCCAGATGAGCTAGAGCAGATGAATCCTCCCTGAGCTGGGGAGCATGGGCCACATCACACTCTAGACGTTTGGAAAGTGGAGTACAATGCTGTTCTTATGAAGTAGCAGTAGCCATTTCAAGTCTAATTAGCTGAGCAGACCAGCTCTTTTTCTGGTATAGGCTGTTTTCAAAGGGCAGAAATGACAAGTACTATTTCTGGTCACTTTCTTTAGGGACATAGCTTTCTGTTGGAAAGCAAATGGTTTAAGCATTTTACAAGAGGGAGACATACATTTAGGGAACATTTCTTGATGTTTGGTTATAAGCACAGCCTTTAATGACTGAACCACCAACAGTCAGCCCTGAAAACACACATACAAGTAACATACAACTGGAAATATATATTCACAAATATATATGCATATGCATATATACATACACACACATATACATATATACACACATACAACACTTGATGAAAAACCAGGCCATGAATTTAAAAGAGAGCAAAGAGGGGTGTAGGAGAGGGTTTGGAGGGAGATATGGGAAGAGGAAAATGATGTAATTATAATCTCCCCCAAAGAGAGAAAAACGATTGCTTACTTTTAGCTTGTAGCAAATACATAATTGCATTTATAAGCAACTTTCACATTATGTATATAAGTCAATGTTCGTAGTTTTCTATTAGTCAGTCTGACATTTGTTTATAATTAGTAATTATTCAAGCTTCTGAAGGAATACATTTAAGTTCTAGGTTCTTAAGACAGACTATAAAAAAAATCACTCATAGAGACTGACTGGGCAGCTTGTACAATTCATTTGTCTAACTAAAAAAAAAAAACAAAAAACCACCACCAACTGGGAGCACCCTGTTCTCTTCCCCTGGTGACAGCTCAGACTGGGCGTCTTTGGCTGCTGAGCAGGCACAAGGAAAGTGGCTTTCCTTTCATCTCACCAGCTGTCTGAGAAGTCTCTTGCTTCTGAGCCTTTTCGGCTAGGCAGTTTTCAGGACACAAACCTCAAAAGGGTCGTCAACAGCTTCTCATCAATGTCTGCAGTTCAGAGACATCTGTTTCTTATAAGGCTTAGGGGAGCTCTCTGTTGATAGAGATATGCAAAGACCTTCAGTTCCTCTAAGCTCCCTCACTGAGAACAATCAGCCACTCAACAGACCAAACTGTACGTTGGAATACACAAGTTTATTTAAATATGAATCACACAGGAAGTATTTAGAGTCTGGAGATGACTCTGCATATCTGAGGTAGGATGTAAAATGACTGGCTTCTGAGAAAACGGGCAAGGTAGATAGACTAGGGTGTGGTAGACTAACTTGAGAGGCACACTGATGCTACTGGGTTAACTAGGAAGGTTCAGCCAGCTTTGTCAGCAGCAGAGGAAGACAGGAGGCAACAAGAGCTCCCGATTGTGGGAAAGATCCAGAACACTCCTTACTGTAGATGCTGCATCCTGGAATTTTAGACAGGATCTTTTTGGATGTGAACCTGTCTCCTCAAACAGAATATTTTAGCATTTCTGGTTCCTGGGTATTCAATACTGTGAGAATCACGTCATTATATTAGCCGATGGAAGAAAAATGTCTGAGTGATAAAAATAAAGAATAGAAATTAAGTCCTGCAGTCTTGAACATAAACTATAACTAATAGATTCTTCCTGTTTTGTTTTACTAGATAATGCTGTAGTGAACTTCTACCTCCATAGCTTATTGGAGAGATAATGTAACACTTCCCACTGTATGTGATTGGCAGTTGCTTTGAATAATCCCCCAAGCATGCTAACTTATAATATACTTCCTCATTCTTGTTCTGGAAGGTTCCATAAGCTCTCTCTTCCCTTACTTGGTTCTCTTCTCTTGTTGGGTACCAAGCAATTCTTCAACGTATCTTTAGGCTGAGAAGAGCTAGTAATTGGACTAGGCTGACTAACTAGGGTTTAGAAGTAAAAGAATTGGTAGGCTTTTTTATTTCTAGTTTTCAATACTGAGGATTGAATGTAGGCCCTTCTGCTGCTAGACAAGTGCTCTAACACTGGGCTATATTCTCATCCTGTAGATTTTGTGCGTATGAGTTTTATTTCCAAATACAATTCTCAAATCTTTCCCCCCTGATTCTAAAATGACACCTGTAGTTACAGTTCACTCCTCAGGGACATTGTTGGAAGGCAGTTCATAAGAAAAAAAATCTACATAGAATAAAGAGATGGGGAAATGATTCACAGATTTGTGAAGCTTTGAACAAAATTTTCAAGGAAACACATGAATTTAATAGTCTTCCCGATAGCAGCCAAATAAGTAATATTCATGAACTACTAATAGGTACAGCTGTGGATGTAATATCATATTACCCATAATGTGCTAAAGGGTAAAGAATTAGGGGAAATTGTTAAGAGTAAAGACTATGCTGGTAGACCTGTATTTGATCTTAGGACTGTATTATAATTAGGCCAACAGCATAGTTATATCATAGAAGGACACTAAACTCATGTCTTACAAGGTAGGTCAACAAGGCTGTTTGGAGCAATGCATTGTCTTCTCAACCATACCAGTGACTGTGCAAACATCTAACCACCAGAGATAGCTCATCATGTGGTGTGTGTACTTAGGGTACAATGCCTTTGATGGAATCTGACAAACACTGAAGGGTGATTATGACTTGACCAATGATATCACTTAGTGAAGTTTTAACGGAAGACTTGTGCAGTGTATTTATAGGGCTCCCTGGGAGATATGTGGGATGCTGGGAGAGCATCTGGGAAGAAATAACAACACCTGACCTACATTCACAAGGGAGCACAGGAATTTCCCATAAAACACAGAAGGGGACATATTTCAAATAAGAAGAAACAATCTGCAATGACACGGGGTATCAAGCAACAGTTCTTTGTAGAGAGGCCTTAAGTTCCATGGAGGCATATATTTCTAAACTATTTCACTCACTGCTATATGATAGTACTTCAAGGGTTCCTGAAACATTGTCTGAACGTGTACTAACCATTCATAGAATGTAGAAGGAACGGTAATGAGTATAGGAAAAGAAATGGGTATGCACTACGTAATGGCAGATCTGGATGAGGGACAGAGAGGCTGGTCTTCGTCCTGTAGAGGAGATGGAGGAACACAGGGGTTTTCTGAGAGAGGAAATAAAACCATAAAAGCAGATAAGATCTCACCATGGCCCTAGTCATGGTGGTACAAGAGGCACAAGTAACAAAGGCTGTGATTGGTTAGTCTTGAAGACTTAACAGAGAAAAGGATTCATTGCCTGAGTCTGTGAAGCAGCATAGAATGGGAAGTCATCTACACAAATGTAGTGTACAAGAAGTTAAGGGGGCACAATGGTGAAGACATAGGGGTTATTGGTGAGTAGCAAGCCACTGTTCATATCAGAGAAGAGCATTTCAGCAATGAGATGAGCTGAGAAATGAAGCAGCAGTAAGTTGGGATGTGCAAAGCTGGTAAGACAGTGCAGATGTTAAGTGAAACCTATGTCTCCAAGAATAACTCTTAGGTTCACGGGTAAGGTGGGAGACATACAGGCACACACATGGATGATCTTTCAGGGAAGCTGGGATTGAACAAAAAGAGCGATCTATCATTTAGAAGGCAACGTAGAATCAAGCAAAGGTTCTTAGAGAATGGGAGAAATCAGACTGACCTGTAGGCTACAGGCAAGATATGCAAAGCAAAAGGGTGTTATTAGTGCTTATGGTAAACAGGATGCTGATAGAGTTGGATACTGAGGGATGGGGGCACTTCTAGGTCAAGGTAAAATTGGTGTCTCTGAAAAGAGGACCTACAGGTTCCTTCTTTGAAGGCATAGTAGAAGCAGAGAGAATGGGCTGTTTTGTAAAGTGCAAGAAGGAGAGGGAGCAGTCCTTAGAGTGGTGACAAACCAGATTACCTTCATAAATGTTGATCTGCTTAACATGTACCCATAGTCAAGAGTATGCTCCTTGAATTTAGTTTTCCTTGTGCAGCAGAGTGGGTTTACATGCCAAGTAGCACGTGGGATTCAGTAGGCATCCAAATAACTTTAACTTGTTGGGATACAGATTTTGGATACTTTTCAATGTATGAAAAATTGTACAGCTACAATGTAATAGTCTATCAAAGTTTATAGCCATTTAACTGAAATCAATTCATTTATACTTTCCTTGGTGAATTTTACTTGAAATTTTAAGTGTAAATGTTACTTAGGAGCACCTTTCTCAAGTTTAGCATTAGAAGATATAGTCACATAGAACTGTTTGGTTTTTTTGTTGTTGTTTTTTGTTTTGTTTTGTTTTATTTTTTTAACTAAAATGCACTATAATGCTCATTAAAACCCACTTTCCTGGCAATGTAAAACTGATTTGTCGAATGCACTACAAAATTCTCTAAAAATGCATCAACATCGTGAAACAATGTTAATAGGAGGAGAGATAAAATATAATATATTTTCTTTAAATCTTAGGGCAATTAGTATAAATTTTATTAATGTGGTATAATAAATGCAATTATTTTCATTTGCATTTTTGCAGGGATTTATATTCATTAAAAGTCTGTGGTTTCGTACGCTGTAATATGCAAAATGAACATGACTTAATAGTGTTTTATAGCAAGATAATGCAGTGGGTGGATTCATTTATTTAGTTAACAACCAAGCCTCTTACATGTAAGCACTATGATCCAAAGTATTCACAGCACAATTCTGGAGCATACTGTCTGGAACTCTCTTGAATATAACTCCAACTGCCTACTTAAGTTTCTGCTCTCACAAATAAGCAATGAATACTCTAGAAGCAGCATGCAAGTCTGGCATGACCAGCATCATTTCCACGCTATAAGTTAGTATGCTATCCTGGCAAAGAAGTATGTAATCTCTGTTGTGATTTAAAATCTTAAGTCTTATAGAACCAGAAGAATTTCAGACTTACTTGGAAAATTAATTATTTATTAGTTATTTTTAGATTTGACTTTATGCTACTTTCATAAAGCCTTCATTTAAAGGTACTACGAATCTTCTCTACTCCTAAAATCAGCTTACCCTGATCTAGCATAGTGACATCCACCTTCAATTCCAGCACTCAGGAGGCAGAGGCCAGGCAGATCTTGGTGAGTTTCAAGCCAGCCAGTGCTACATAGTGCGAGTCTTTCTCAACAAACCCCTCTTTACACGAACTGATGAAGCATATTTTATGTGAGTGAACTTGATCATTGACCTGTAGTTTCAGAACTGAGTAAAATCCTCATTGCTTCCGTCTTTTGTTCTGTCCAGATTATTCCCTTTAAATCCCCAATTCTGCTACTGCCGTCACACCAGGTAAGCGATCTGGACTCATAGCTCAAGGAAATTAGTATTGAGGTTAGAAGAGGTTGGGACACAGGCTTATTGCTAGTACATGGGTGATGGGCTAATTTTTGCAACTTTTTTTCTCCAGAGACCCACAAGAAATGACTGCAGGATTAAAACTAAAAAGCTTATAATCCAGATTCATTGGTTCTTTGTATTAGTTTCTTTTCATTCTTCTGATTCCATTACGTTCAACTCTTATTTTTATAATTTCTTGATGTTGCCTGGGTTTGAATTTGATTTGTTCTTGTTTTTCCAAATTTTGGCATTGCATCATTAAGCCATTAAGCTACTAGAAACCTCCAGGTTTTAGATGACATACTGTCTACCTTCAATTGTAGGAGCTGGTGCTCAGAACACTCGAGTGACATGCTTGTATTTTCATGTGAATCAGTAGCAGGGATTGTACAGGAACTTTGGGATTCTGAATCCAGTTAACTGTGTGGTTCAGTATCAGACCAGGAAGCCTGTCTACACTTTCCTGAGGATATCACACGAGAAAGCTTTACAGCCACACAAGCAGTATAACTGGAGGGTTAACTTGCTGGATTCTTATGCTATTAACCCACCAGAGGGAAACTCCATATAAAGAACATATTCTTTGATCCACTGTCCTCATACTTGGAACAAAACTTGGCATATGTGTGAAATGAACAAGGAGGAAGAAGAAGGATAAATTAGGCAAAGGCTTTGTAGATGAACGGGAGCTGAGGTCTGCTAAGGTTGCTATAAAAGCGCAGGCAAAAGACAATCAACAGAGTTCTGTCCAGTTTTGTGCACTCCGCTGCACTGCTTGACTCATGCATGTATCTTCCTGACTTTGTTTTGTGGCTATCTTTCTCTTCCTAGTGCACTAAAATAATTTTCAAAGTATGCACACAAAGCCTCGAAGGGCGCATGGTCAATAAGGTAAATGTGCCACTCTTTAGGGAAATTACCTGTCGCAAATTAGGTCTTCTCAAAAGGCAGTCATTGCTGCCTTGGCATTTCCCTACGCCTCCTCTAGAGCAATCACACTTATCTTGATGACTTTGATGAATATAAATCTTCACTTATAGTTTCTTCATTTAAGATGGCTTCGAACTACCCAATGGAGTAAAGTGTTAGGACTAAATTAGTAATTCCTGTTGTAGCTTATTTTTTGCATGCTGGAATTGCTAACTGTAAATACTCCTAATGCCCATTTCCCTCAGTTATACAGAGAAATGACCAACAAATACACTGTTAAATATAAGAATTATTAACTCTACTATTTAACTGGTGGGAGGGAAGAGTAGAGCAGGGTACTTTTTTGATTAAACAACAACTGTATATTTTATAGTAATTAAACCTCATGATAAAGGCTTGATTGAAAACTGACTTGTTTCTAAGAATCTCCTGACAAGCGCTGATTCTCTGTCCCCCTTCACAGGGCCTAAGGGAAGCAAAGTATGAAATATGAGCATCTGACCACAGAACAGTTTCTTAGACAATAACATAGGCAGGAATGTTCATTCTTTAAGTGGTAAGAGCTTGATTTCACATAGGTGAAGGGACAAAAATAGAGGTAGTCCAGGATAATGATACAGGGGAAAGTATAATCCCTCTGCCCTTATGTGCAGGCAAAGTCATAGCATATAAAGACACATACATTACCATTTTCTCACAAGAGACCAGAACAGTTCTTGAGACTTTTCTCCATGAGTCAATTAAAAAAAAAAAATAGTTTTAATTTCTTGAATTGACTTCAATGGCCATATGAATGCAAAGGATGTGATCCTGCTGTCAAAGTCGATTCTAGATAATTAGTCTTATTTACTCAGTACTTGTCATAATTTTCCTACCTTTTGTCTCAGAACAGTTTTCCTCATAAAGCTGTAGGAGCTCTTGTCTCCTTTGACTCACACCTTGTTATCTCAGTGTTCTGGTCTCTCGCCTCACTTTTACAATTGTAGATTCTTGCCCCCAATGCTTGAGGACCGGGTGGCCCAAATAAATTCAGGTAGGGTCCCCAACCTCACTGTACCCCTACTTCCAGTGCCAGAAGGTCATGCATCCTGAGCTGTCCCCTAAGTATCATCCCCCATTCCTGATGCCAAGGATACACATCCTGTGCATCACCTCCAAGGAAAGACACCTCACCCCTGCAGAGACTTCACCCTTACCCCCTGAGGACCTGGAATCCTAAGCACTTCTCCCAGGTAGTATCCCACAACTCCACTCACTGTGACTCCACTCACACTGTGACTCTGCTCCCACTGCCTGAGGGACTCAAGTCCTATGCACCTCCATCAGTAGCACTGTTCACTCCAATTAAGAGCCCATCCCCTATGACCTAAGGATGACCAGCAGAAACTACTCTGTGGGAACCTTAAACAGACTTCTAAGGATCTATTGTGGGGACATTTTAACCCTAGAGAAGGTTTCCTTCTGTGCTCAGAAACTGTGTTTAGGTCCATGTGAGTTGGGGTCACTTTCATTATTCCATTCACACCCAGCTGGGTGACTGACCAAATGTCACCCAGCTGGTTCATAGCCTGGTGTTGGGGTAAGAGTAAAGAGTGATGCAATGTTCACTCAACAAAGGTGGGACAGATCCACTCCAAGAAACACTAACAATGATCTGACTCCAGAGTTAGGTCCCGTTACTAAAACACAATTTGAATAACTATTTTCTCCTCCAGAAATTAGCACCTCCTTCATAATATTTCCTGAGAAAAGTAGTTAAGATGATACACAAGACAGTGATTTAACACTAGCAATTATAAATACATTCAATAAGGGCAGAAACCACATGGTCACCTATTTGATTCAGAAAAGACTTTTGACAAAGTCTAACATCCCTTCATGTTAAAGTCTTGGAGACTATAATGACATGGGGCCATATCTCAACATATAGTAAGCCCATAGCCAGTATCATACTAAATGGAGAAAAGCTCCATTGGTAGTAAGTCATTCCTTTATTCCTTCATTGGCTACTTCTTCAGGTTTCCAGCATATACTGAAGAGCAGCTGAGACATTCAGCCTTGTGAACAGAGCAAATACTGGATTCTTGGATGTACTTTTCACAGCCAGCTACTGTTAGATTAGCTGGACTGCAGGCTATAAGTCATTCTAATATATCCTCTTTCTCTACACATGGACATTCATTCTATAAGTTCAGTTACTCTAGAGAACCCCAATACATGTCCCACTCAGAATACCCCCTACACCAATCTCAGTAAATCTAATCAATGAAATGAAAGACTGGAACAGTGAAGACATGACACTGAAGAAAGAAATAAGGAAGATGCCACAGGATGGAAAGACCTCCCATACTCATAGATTGGCAGAATTAACATTGGGAAATATTAATTTACAGATAAAAGTCCCCATCAAAAGTCCAACACCCTTTCGTGTCCCAAAACTTTTATCTTCCAATAACCAACATTTTATAGATATTGACAAAGTAATTTTAAAATTCATATAAAAACACAAAAGACCCAAGATAACCAAAGATGATCCTGAAATAAAAGAATGTCTAGAGGTATTATCATGGTGAATTTCAAGTTATACTACAATTTGTAGTGATAAAAAACAGTATGGCATTGGCATAAAAATAGACTCATTAATCAATGGAATAGAATTGAGGAGGCACAGGCAAGACCACACTTCTACAGCTACCTCCTTTTTGACAAAGAAGACAGAAAAAACACACTGGAGAAGATAGCGCCTTCAACAAATGTTGCTAGTCAAGTTGGATACATACATGTTGAAGAATAAAACTAGATCTGTATCGTTCACCCTGCACAAAACTCAACCCTAAAGAGTCAAGGACCTCAACATAAGACCCAATATCCTAAATCTGTCATAGGACTGTGGTGGCTTGAATATGCTTGGCGCAGGGAGTGGCACTATTAGGAGGTGTGGCCTTGCTGGAGGAAGTGCATCCCTGTGGCTGTGGGTTTTGAGTCTCCTATACTCAAGTTCCACCCAGTGTGGAAGAGTCTCCTGCTGCCTTCAGATCAAGAGTAGAACTCTCAGCTCCTTCAGCACCATGTCTGTCTGGATGCTGCCATGTTCCTGCCATGATGAAAATAGTCTGAAACTCTGAAACTGTAAGCCAGCCCTGATTAAACATTTGTCTTTATAGGAGTTTCCTTTGTTATGGTGTCTCTTCACAGCGATAAAACCCTAAGACACGGAGAAAGTAGGGAACAGGCTTAAACTCATTGGTTCAGGAAAGGACTTTCTGAACAGGACCCCGAGCATACAGATATAAACACCCAAAATTCACAAATGGGGACTTAAAAGCTACTGTACTGCAAAGGACACTATCACTGAAGTGAAGAAGTAGCATACAGAATGGGGGAAAAGAAAAACTTTCCAAACTATAATCTGTCTAAGAGAGGTTAGTGTCTAGAATATATAAAACTCAAAAGACCTTCAATATCAAGAAAACAAACAACTCAATTAGAAACTGAACCACAGAACTAAACAGAGATTTCTCAAAATAAGAAATTCAAATGGCTGAGAAAATAGTAAAAACTAAGAGAGCGGGTCAATATCCTTAGCCACCAGGGAGATGTGAGTTAAAAATACTTTGAGATTTCTTCTTATCCAAGGCAGAATTGCTAATTTCAACAAAACAAATGTAAACTGATAGAATCAGTGTACAGAATTCTCACAAAGTTAAAAATAGAGTTCACTTCTCACCCTGAGGTACAGCCACCTGGCACGCTCTAGAGCATGTGTAAGGCTCTATATCCTACTACAGAGGTGCTTGCTCACTGTTGTCCATTACTGTTCTGTTCACATCAGCTAGGATATGGAAATAGCCGAGGTATCTACTAACTGACAAACGGATAATGAAAATGTTGTAGAATTGTACAATGGAATATTATTTAGTTGTTGAAAAAATTCAGGTAAATGGATGGAACTGGAAATAATCATTTTGTTTGAGGTAAACCTAGATCCAGAGAGAAAAACATTGAATGTTTTTTTTTTTTAACTGTGGATATTAGCTTTGAATCTTCAAATATGTATGTTTAAGCTGGAGTATCCATGAAAATCAGGCAACCGGCCTGCTTCCACCTGTGGCCAAGGACACCCGCCTGACCCAGAAAGCCTCCATATACAAGCAGTGCAGAGAGAAAGCTACCTTCCCACTTGTGCTGAGGAGCCAGCGGGAGGCAGGCTCCAGAAACAGGGACTGAGGAAGAGCCAGAAGGTAAGAGCCTGCCTGCCTCCACCTGTGGCCAGAAACCCTGCCTGGCCCACAAGGCCTCCATATACAAGCAGTGCAGGGAGAAAGCTACCTGCCAACTTGTGCTGAGGAGCCAGCTGGAGGCGGGCTCCAGACGCAGGATCTGAAGAACAGCTGGAAGAGAGAACTGGTCTCCCAGGATTATTGGCATCAGAGCTTGAAGGAAAGACAAGCCACAGTCAGAGAGAGAAAGGCCAGCTAACACCACAGATAACCAGATGGCGAAAGGCAAGGGCAAGAACACAAGGAACAGAAACCAAGACTACTTGGCTTCATCAGAACCCAGCTTTCCCACCACAGCCAGCCCTGGATACCCCAACACACCAGAAAAGGAAGACTCAGACTTAAAATCACTTATCAAGAGGATGATAGAAGATTTTAAGAAGGAAATAAATAACTCCCTTAAAGAAATACAAGAGAACACAGGTAAACAACTGGAAGCCCTTAAAGAGGACACACAAAAATACCTTGAAGAACTACAGGAAAACACAATCAAACAGGCAGAATTACAGGAAAACACAATCAAACAAATGAACAAAACCATTCAGGAATTAAAAACAGAAATAGAAACAATAAAGAAATCACAAAGGGAGACAACCCTGGAGTTAGAGAACATAGGAAAGAAATCAGGAGTCATAGATGCAAACATCACCAACAGAATACAAGAGATGGAAGAGAGAATCTCAGGTGCGGAAGATACCATAGAAAACATGGACACAACAGTCAAAGAAAACACAAAATGCAAAAAGCTCCTAACCCAAAACATCCAAGATATCCAGGATGCAATGAGAAGACAGAACCTGAGGATAATAGGCATAGAAGAGAGTGAAGACTCCCAACATAAAGGACCAGTAAATATCTTCAACAAAATTATAGAAGAAAACTTCCCTACCTAAAGAAAGAGATGAACATAAGCATACAAGAAGCCTACAGAACGCCAAATAGACTGGACCAGAAAAGAAATTCCTCCTGTCACATTATAGTCAAAACACCAAATACACAAAACAAGGAAAGAATATTAAAAGCAGTAAGGGAAAAGGGGCAAGTAATATATAAAGGCAGACCTATCAGAATTACACCAGACTTCTCACCAGAGACTATGAAAGCTAGAAGATCCTGGGCAGATCTCATACAGACTCTAAAAGAACACAAATGCCAGCCTAGGCTGCTATACCCAGCAAAACTCTAAATAATCATAGATGGTGAAACCAAAATATTCTAGGACAAATCCAAATTTGCACAGTATGTTTCCACAAACCCAGCCCTACAAAGAATAATACATGGGAAATGCTAACTCAAGGAGGGAAACTACACTCAAAAAAAGGAAGAAAGTAATCTTTCAACAAACTCAAAAGAAGATAGCCACACAAACAATATAAACAACATCAAAAATAACAGGAAATAACAATCACTATTCTTTAATATCTCTTAACATCAATGGTCTCAACTCCCCAATAAAAAGACATAGACTGACAGACTGGATCCATAAACAGGACCCAGCATTTTGCTGCATCCAGGAAATGCACCTCCGTGTTATAGACAAACACTACCTCAGAGTAAAGGGCTGGAAAACAATTTTCCAAGCAAATGGCCCCAAGAAACAGGCTGGAGTAGCCATTCTAATATCGGATAAAATTGACTTTCAACCAAAATTCATCAAAAAAGATGAGGAAGGACATTCTTACTCATCAAAGGAAAAATCTACCAAGAAGAACTCTCAATTCTGAACATCTATGACCCGAATGCAAGAGCTCCCACTTTCATAAAAGAAATTCTACTAAAGCACAAAGCACACATTGCACCTCACACAATAATAGTGGGAGACTTCAACACCCCACTATCAACAATGGACAGATCTTGGAAACATAAAGTAAACAGAGACACAGTGAAACTAACAGATGCTATGAACCAAATGGGTTTAACAGATATCTATAGAACATTTCATCCTGCATCAAAAGAATATACCTTCTTCTCAGCACCTCATGGTACCTTCTCCAAAATTGATCATATAATTGGTCACAAAACAAACCTCAACAGATATAAGAAGATTGAAATAATCCCATGCCTCCTATCAGATCACTATGGATTAAGTTTGGTCTTCAATGGCAACAACAACAACAGAAAGCCCACATACACATGGAAGCTGAACAATGCTCTGCTTAATGATAAGTTGGTCAAGGAAGAAATAAAGAAGGAAATTAAAGACTTCCTAGAATTCAATGAAAATGAAAATACAACTTACCAAAACCTATGGGACACAATGAAAGCAGTGTTAAGAGGAAAACTCATAGCTCTGAATGCTTCCAAAAAGAAACTGGAGATAGCATATACTAACAGCTTAACAGCACATCTGAATGTCCTGGAACAAAAAGAAGCTAATACACCTAAGAGGAGTAGAAGGCAGGAAATAATCAAATTAAGGGCTGATATCAACCAAATGGAAACTGAAAGAACTATACAAAGAATCACCAAAACCAAGAGCTGGTTCTTCGAGAAAATCAACAAGATAGATAAACCCTTAACCAGACTAACCAGAGGGCTCAGAGATAGTATGAAAATTAACAAAATTAGAAATGAAAACAGAAATATCACAACAGACTCTGAAGAAATTAAAAAAATCATCAGATCCTACTACAAAAGCCTATATGCAACAAAATTGGAAAATCTGGAGGAAATGGACAAGTTCCTAGACAGATACCAATTACCAAAGTTAAATCAGGATCAGATAAACCATTTAAACAGTCCCATAACCCCTAAAGAAATAGAAGCAGTCATTAAAAGTCTCCCAACCAAAAAAAGCCCAGGACCAGATGGGTTCAGTGCAGAATTCTATCAGACCTTCAAAGAAGACCTAATACCAATACTCTTCAGTCTATTCCACAAAATAGAAATGGAAGGAACACTACCCAATTCATTCTATGAGGCCACAGTCACACTGATACCAAAGCCCCACAAAGACCCAACAAAGAAAGAAAAGAAAGAAAACCAATTTCCCTTATGAATATCGATGCAAAAATACTCAATAAAATTCTTGCAAACCGAGTCCAAGAACACATCAAAACGATCATTCACCATGATCAAGTAGGCTTCATCCCAGGGATGCAGGGATGGTTCAATACCCAGAAATCCATCAATGTAATCCACTTCATAAACAAAGTCAAAGAAAAAAACCACATGGTCATTTCGTTAGATGCTGAAAAAGCATTTGACAAAACTCAACATCCTTCATGATAAAAGTCTTGGAAAGATCAGGAATTCAAGGAGCATACCTAAACTTAGTAAAAGCAATACATAGCAACCAGTGGCCAACATCAAACTAAATGGAGAGAAACTTGAAGCAATCCCACTAATATCAGGGACTAGACAAGGCTGCCCTCTCTCTCCCTACCTATTCAATATAGTACTTGAAGTTCTAGCTAGAGCAATCAGGCAACAAAAGGAAATCAAAGGGATACAAATTGGAAAGGAAGAAATCAAAATATCACTTTTTTGCAGATGATATGATGGTATACTTAAGTGACCTGAAAAACTCCACCAGAGATCTGCTACAGCTGATAAACAAGTTCAGCAAAGTGGCTGGATACAAAATTAACTCAAGCAAATCAGTAGCCTTCCTATACTTGAAGGATAAACAGTCTGAGAAAGAAATTAGGGAAATGACACCCTTCACAATAGTCACAAACAATATAAAATATCTTGGTGTGACTCTAACCAAAGAAGTGAAAGATCTGTATGACAAGAACTTCAAGTCTCTGAAGAAAGAAATTGAAGAAGACCTCAGAAGATGGAAAGATCTCCCATTCTCATGGATCGGCAGGATTAACATAGTTAAAATGGCCATCCTGCTGAAAGCAATATACAGATTCAATGTTATGCCCATCAAAATCCCAACTCAATTCTTCATAGACCTAGCAAGAGCAATTCTCAAATTCATATGGAATAACAAGAAACCCAGGATAGCAAAAACTATCCTCAACAATAAAAGGTCTTCTGTGGGAATCAGCCTCCCTGACCTCAAGCTGTACTACAGGGCAGTAGTGATAAAAACTGCATGGTATTGGTACAATGACAGGCAGGTAGATCAATGGAATAGAATCGAAGACTCAGAAATGAACCCACACACATATGGCCACTTGATCTACGACAAAGGAGCTAAAACCATACAGTGGAAAAAAACCAGCATCTTCAACAAATGGTGCTGGATCAACTGGTGGTCTACATGTAGAAGATTGCGAATTGATCCATTCCTATCTCCCTGTACAAAGCTCAAGTCCAAGTGGATCAAGGACCTTCACATAAAACTAGATACACTGAATCTAATAGAAGAGAAAGTGGGGAAGAATCTCGAACATTTGGGCACAGGGGAATTGTTCCTGAACAGAACACCAATGGCTTATGCTCTATGATCAAGAATTGACAGATGGGACCTCATAAAATTACAAAGCTTCTGTAAGGCAAAGGACACTGTGAATAGTGCAAAACGGCAACCTACAGATTGGGAAAAGATCTTTACCAATCCTACATCTGATAGAGGGCTAATATCCAAAGTATACAAAGAACTCAAGAAGCTAGATGCCAGAGATCCAAATAACCCTATCAAAAAATGGGGAAGTGAGCTAAACAGAGAATTTTCAACTGAGGAAACTCGAATGGCCGAGAAGCACCTAAAGAAATGTTCAGCATCCTTAGTCAGCAGGGAAATGCAAATCAAAACAACCCTGAGATTTCACCTCACACCAGTCATAATGGCTAAGATCAAAAACTCAGGTGATAGCAGAGGTTGGCGAGGATGTGGAGAAAGAGGAACACTCCTTCATTGCTGGTGGGAATGCAAGATGATACAACCTCTCTGGAAATCAGTTTGGTGGACCCTCAGAAAAATGAACATAATATTACCTGAGGACCCAGCTATTCCACTCCTGGGCATATACCCAGAAGCTGCTCCAACATGTAAGAAAGACACATGTTCCACTATGTTCATAGCAGCCATATTTATAATAGCCAGAAGCTGGAAACAACCCAGATGTCCCTCCACAGAGGAATGGATTCAGAAAATGTGGTACATTTACACAATGGAACAGCTATTAAAAACAATGACTTCATGAAATTCGTAGACAAATGGATGGAACTTGAAAATATCATCCTGAGGGAGGTAACGTAGTCACAAAAAATGAACATGGTATGTACTCACTGTTAAGAGGTTATTAGCCCAAACGTTTGAAATACCCAAGAGTCACTTCACAGCAACAGTAGTTCTGAGTGTGAAGTCCCAAATGGAGGACTCGGAGAAAGGACTGAAGGAGCTGAGGGAGTGTGCAGCCCCAGGGAGGTAGGAACAGTGGCAACTGGCCTGAACCCCTAATACTTCTGGAGACTGATCCACCAACTAAAGAATACACATGGAGAGACCCATGTTGCTGGCCACAAATGCAGCAGAAGAGGGTCTTGTTATCTATCAGGGGGAGGATAGGCCCTTGGACCTGAGGGTGTTAGATCCCCCAGTATAGGAGAATGACAAGGAGGAAAGACGAGAGTGGTTTGGTGGGTGGGAGGGTGTGTTGGAGAATATCCCCATATTGGCAGGGGGAAGGCAGAGGGAATGGGGAGGTTCCAAAGGGGAGATCTGAAACATTTGAAATGCAAATAAAATATGAAAAAAAAAATAAAAATAAAATAAAATAAAATAAAATCAGGCAACCAATAAAGGGCCATGGTTGGAAGGGGAGGTTTTATGATAGGAGAGATTGAACACAGGTGGCATAAGAGGAGATTGGGAATAATAAATCAGAAAGCCTTAAGTGGGGTGGGAGACTAGATGACAGGGTTGAGGTGGGAGGATGGGGTATTGTAGCTCCCAGTAAAACCCTTTAGAAAAGGCATATAGATACCAATATAAATGCCAATAGCTTATCAACTGTGGATGAGTCTCATGGGTCTCTCCTCTTGTTTCAAAATTTAGAAGAAAGAATATTCCACATGCACATAATTCTCTCTATGTATGATTTTATAACCTCTCCTCAGAGCTCTGTTCAGTGTATGATGTCTCTCGAACACTGCGGATTATTTTTGTAAACGAGAGAAAACATACTTCACCTATAACTGTTCATTACTGTATTGCCAGCCTAAGAAGAGCACACTGGGCTTGTGAGAACCTCTGGGGACACTTCCTAGGAGCAGAAAGAAAAATTTGCAAACCTAATTAACTTCAATTTATGAGATATTCACAGATTAAATGGGCTCAGTTGCACGGTGGTGTGTGTTAATAGCGAAATGCAGGTAAAGTTTGACTCTAGCAATGACTTTGGGTTTGCTTTACTCCAGACAGCAAACACCAGCCTATGTGGGTGAAGAGTGTAATAATTTCTTTTCTCACAGCAGGTTCAACACCAGAAAATGAGTAAAGAAATTGGCAAGTCTCTTGAATTATTGAAATAGAAAAGTAATTAGCATACCCAATTAAAAATAGTACTAATAGATAATAGTACTAGAAGTACTCAGATAAATAGAGATTTGGCAAAAATAGAGAGTACTTTATCTGATTTTATCAAAGTATGCTTGGAAATATGAATAAAATAGGTATTTTTATAGGATAATATACATTTTAAAAACAGAGCTCAGGAAACACAGAAACTCTAGAAGATTTAGTATTGTGGGAGAAAGTGAGGCAGCTGTAAAAGAGGACCACTTCTTTCATCAAACAAAACCAGATCAAAGTGCACCAAAAAACTCAAACAACTAGATAATTTCAAAGATGTATCTTCAAAGACTTTCGGCCTTAAGTGCTGGTTCAAATGCTTCATAGAAAGGACGGACTAGAGCTTTTAGACATGCCAAGTATGATAATAAAAGCTGATAAAAGAACATTTCAGATTATTGTCAAATGGCAATAGCGATGCAAATTTATATGCAAACAAATAGAACTTAGGCGTCTATTATAAGCATATTCCATTTAGACTGAATGTAGTTTTTTCCAGGAATAAAGAGACAGTTGGATGCTAGGGACCTCAGGTCCTCAGGCTTGGTGGCATGCACCTCTGCATGCTGTGCCAGCTAGCTGGTTCTCAACAATTTTTGTTTATTTTTATTTTATGTGCATTGGTGTTTTGCCTGCATGTATGTCTGTGTGAGGATGTCAGATCTTGGAGTTATAGACAGCCATGAGCTGCCATGTGGTTGTTGGGAATTGAACCCATGTCCTCTGAAAGTACACTCAGTGCTCTTAACCATTGAGCTATCTCTTCAGCCCCTAAAAAGACTTTTAATGAAATAGGAATTGAGTGTATTTCCTTAAAGTAGTAAAAATACTACTCTGAAAGAAAAAGCTAGCATTTTGTTTAATAGTGTAAAATATGACTTTCCATTAAACTCATGAATAAAACCATTTTTTCCATAATTTAAAATGTTAGTGTTTTAAAAGAAGTAACAATCTATTTTACTAACTGTAAAAATAAATCAGAAATATGTAAACAAGAAAAGAGAAGTTGTTTAGCATGGTGGCACAGACCTATAATCCCATACTTTAGAAGGTAAGAAAGGAATACAGAGAATTTAGGGTTAGCCTTGGCTACAAACATCAACTAAAATCCCCACATGTGTGTATGTGTGTGTGTGAGGGGGACCAAAGCAAAGAACACCCAAACTGCTCAAACAATAGAAAGGAAGGTATCTGTTATTTGTGTGGCATGAATGTATGCTTCCAAAGCCTAGGAAATAGAATGTAAACGACAGGGCTGAAACTATATAAAAATCTTATCCCAAAGAAAATCATGAGAAATCAATAATGAAAACATTCAGGGATATTTGCAAAAAAGGACAGAACAATTCCAATTAAAATTGCAAGGAAAAATAAACCATCTTGAACAGAATGAAAATGGAAAATGTAGTATTTCAAAATTTATGGAGCTTGGCTAAAGAAATGGTCAGAGTAAATTTATAGCTGGAATGCTCTCATTATATAGAGAAAAATAGAGTCCCTGGTCTGAGGACATACCTCATAAAGATATAAGGGGAAAGTAAATCAAACACAAGGTTGGAAAAATGAGATGGCAAGACCCACAGCAAAAGATACTCAAGCAAAAACCATAGGAAAACAGAATCAATCTACCCAAAAGTGATTCTTAAACGTTATTCTGTAAGAGTGGTTTCAAAATTTATACTAACAAATCCAAACACTTCTGTGCATGGTAAAATGCCAAAAAGATACAAAGATGATCAGAACTATTTCTTAAAGAGATAGGAAATTTGAACAGACCCAAGTGTAAAAAAAAAAAGTTGTTTCACCAATGCTTAAGAACGAAAACATACACAAACTCTTTTTGAACAGAAGAGATGGAATCAGCCATTTTCCAACTCATCTTATAAGGCTGCTATCATTCTAACACTAAAGACAAAGGAAGTCACAAGAAAACATCAAAATGCTCCATCCATCCCCAACAAACATACAAGCAATTACCCAGCAGGGTTCAAAGAACAATGTACCATGGTCAAGTGTTGTAATGTCAGGAATATGAAATTAGACTTCTAAGTCATGTTATACCAACTCGCTGTATTAACAGAACAAAGGCCTAGGACTACACAATCATTTCAGTAGGTGCAAAGGAAGTACATGAGGAGGTTAAAATGAGCCTGGTCCACTTAACTTCACCTGATCTAAACCTCCTGTGCTTCTGCTTCAAAAAGGCACCAAGAAGACATGGATAAATAAGCCATGGACCTGAAAGGAGCATTTATAAATCATCTATCTTAAAAATGGCTCAGATTTGTGTATCCTACAAGCTTTTGTAATTTAGGATGATAAATAGGACCATGTTTAGAGCTGTGACAGAGACTCATCTAGTATACATTAGGCTCAATTCTCAGTACAAAAAAAAAAAAAAAAAGGAAGAAAAAGAGATAAATAGTTCAATATAGAATTGGGAAAATACCCAAGGGCACATGTAACTAAAGAAGTTTATGAGTGCCGATAAGCACATGAAAACATGAAGAGATCAGAGAAATGTAAGCTAAAGCTGTGAGAAAGTATTGGTAAGTACACTTTCAATAAAGTGACTGCACTAAAGATTTATTAAACCATATGTGAGAAACGCTGGGCAGAAACTGGGACTCTCAGACATTGCTGAGGGGATATAAAAGCTAGCCGTTTTGGAAGCCATTTAGACAATTTATTAACAGCTTAAATATATTTTTAATATAATGCAGAAAAACCATTTCTGGGTATCTACTCCCCAAAATGAGAACATCTGCATAAGCAAACAGTTGAATCCAAAAGTTCATAAATACATTATTCATAAATGCCCAGAGATGAAAACAACTCCAATAACCACCCACAGTACACAGATTAATAAAAGGTCCACTGAATACTAAAGGGCAGTAAGAGAAACAAACTTTTCATATCTGTTAGGTGATTCTCAATAGCATTATGTTAAATAAAACACTATATGATGTTAGTCATAAAAATAGTATCGAAAGGCAACACTAGTTAGAAAAGCAGATTAGTGGTTCTTTGTGGCTGAAGGTAGGAGAGGAGCCGGTGACAAGCAGATCTGAGAGAGCACGGGGTGATAGAGGCTTTAAGGGGGATGGTGCCCATTATGCAGCTACACCATGTTTGAAGAACCGAATGAGCTCTACACCTGCAATCGACAAATGATATGTATATAAATGACACCACATGGTCTATGTCTAACCAGTTAAATATAGCCCCCTAAGCAAGACATCTAAAAGTAAGACATACTTTAAAATGCTTGCTTTATACAAAATCATTGCTTTATAAACAAAGACACTAACAAAGAGGACAATCAGCCACGTCCTGAAATGAGGAGGTCTTTGTGCATCGGGATGAAGCCATAAGCATTTCATCATCACACAAACACGGTGCGAGCTCCTGCTACCTTCAGAGAGCGTGACCGCTGTAGGAATTCTGGGAACCTCCAAATGTGTCTAGCAAGGACTTCCAGATTCCACACTGCTGCACCAGGGAGAAAGCAAAGGCTTCACCCACCCCAAACAAACAAAGAGCAGCAAGTCTCATGGCTAGCGGTCTATGTGAGCGATCAGAGAGGCTATGGAAGGGGAGGAAGGAGATCAAGACACCTCAGCTGAGCGCATGCACACACACAATAGACTGTTTCCAGAAAGGACACATTACAATAGCAGCAAGGATTTCAAAGCATTTTTCTGGTAAGCCACAATTTAAAAGAAGCCATTATACATTGTATACATATATATGTATAAAATGTGTTTAAATTTCTTTCTGTGAGCCAAACAATGGCAACAATAGAGCAATTTCCAGCTATACCACTTAATATTAGAAATATTGTCCAAAATTTGAGTTTTCAATTGAACATTAGGAATATACATCTGTTTAAATTAGAAACATTTCTATTAATCTTAAACAAGCAATGCAAGAAGTCAAAATATGCTGTCAACAGTTAATTACCAAAATGCACATGCTATTTTATAACAATGCCCCAAGAAGGAGAAATGTGTGATTATTTTGTTATCCTATTAATTTTCCCTTGTTAGTGGGAACTTTGTATAGTGTTGCTCACAAATGCATGGTATTTGGTGAATCAACAGTGTAATATTTCCCTGAAGGGAAAAAAGCTGCAGAGAGGGCCACATAAATCATAAATGGTACTTCTTTCAGCTCTGGCTTCTTTGACTCACATTTAAAAATAACAGGCTTCCCATGCTGTTCTGAGAGCTTCGAATAGGCGATCGTATAGGTTTAACCGCACAGGGTTTTTTGTGCATGACTGCTCCATAGTACTGCTTCTGATGCTTCTCTGCTGAAGCTTCAGGGTCTGTTTAGATTCAGCAGATGAGTACCGAGTGATGCACCAGCTGTGAGCCACTCAAGATAGTAAGAATGTTATCATGAGTTGAGGTGGCCTTGCAACCCTGCTGTGGCAATCATATAGCTGAGAATTAAGGACTTCAAGTCCCAAGTCCTATTAACAGGTAGGGAGGGAAAACGGGTGTCAGTCTGCACCATGCCCTTCACGTCAACAGAGAAGTATGGATGGGCCCTTAGCTTTGCCCCATCAGTTTTCTTACAAAGGCTAGCGAAGAGAGCAGTGAGGACTGGAAGCTCCCAGCACCCTTTTACATTGTGTTCCATGATCTTTTTGGAGCTCCCAGTCCGAACCCTGTTCCATCACTTTCTACCTGGTTCATGGCAGACACAGTTATCCCCAGTGGTGGATACCTGTGTCTCATAGAGTGGAATATTTCTATTCCTATTTATTTTATTGGAATCCGGCTCCCAGTGGTTCTTAGGAGGATTATCAGAACACTTGCATTTGAAAGAGCTGGCTCCACTCCTGGCCTGGATCCCCACATACAGTTTCTAGTTTTGCTTCCTTTACAAAGCAGGTTTCTCAGTAAATCAACAGGCATGGACTGAGCTCTGACCTTTGTGACAAAACATAATATGTCCATAGCTGGAGCTCATTCTTTACACTACAAATCTATATTGCTATGTTGGTAAGACTGAAGGTACTACTATCACAGTGTTTAACGTAATTAAGGTAAAGAGAACATTGCAAATACTCAGCAATCTGGATCCTAAATTCACATTTGTCTCTCTGCCTCTTTTATTTTTTTAAGGCATGATTTTTATGGCAGCCTATAGAAAACTTCACTTGAACAGCATTATTATAAAGAATTCTTCTAATCTACCCACACAGTGTACTTCACATCTGTGTTCGTCTTACCTCCTCGATGGATGATTAAAGAAGTCTCACTTCCGACAGGGCAGTCCTTAAGTATATCCACTACTTCTGTATGGCTCAGGTTCTGTACATTCTGTTGGTTGATCTCAACAATGAGGTCTCCTTCACACAGCCCAGGGCATCCCTGAATGTCAAGTATTTGTTTCACCCGCTGTCCCGTGGGACTGTCGGCAATAGTAAAGCCAAATCCCTGGGCACCTTTCACAATGGTTAAGGTCATAAGTTCAGCTTGAGTGGTTCCAGATGAAGCCATAGACACATTGTCGTCATGGACGGGTGGTGGATATGTGCCATCTAGCTGGCCATCAGCTGGCATGGAGTGCAAAGAGTGAGGTGGCCGGTCTGTAATATCTGGGACCGACTGTGAGGTCCGAGAAATGTATTCCAAATATGTTTCATAGTTATGTCTTCCATTGACCATCACCGGAGGTGGCCTCTCCATTATTGCAAGGGGTGGCACCATGCTGTTAGCAGGATCTTCAGGATCAAAGGGCAAAGGGTAGCCACGACATAACACCAAGTTGACACTCTGACCAATAGGAACAGACTGGAAAAGTTTGACAACATCTGCATGAGTGTGTCCAAGGACACAAACTTCATTAATATAGACAATGACATCACCTGCAAAGAAAAAAGGAGAGATTGACAACATGAGGTAAGTTCAATTAACATTGACGTAGAGACATGGAATTATTTATGAGAACACTGAAAGAGTTCTCTGCTTCTCAGTAAAGAGTGAGAAATCAGTTACAGTAATATTTCAATTCTCACTAGGTGACTCAAGGACACAAAGGTCTGCCAACAGTAGACTGAGAAAATGCTGAAAAAAGGGGAGCCTGGTTATTCTTGAAGCTTGGAAACAGCCCCATATTTAGGCTAAGGGAAAAAAAAGAAGAATTTGTACTTTGAAGAACATACATTTTGCTTTTCTTTTCCATTTCCATTTTAGTGTAACTAAGATCAAAGAAGTTTCAAACTGTTGAGAAGTGATAGCCATAAATTTTGGATGAAAAAGAAACTCTGGTATTTGAACATTTGTGGAGGCACTGTGAGAACGGAATGAGAAGGTAAAGACACAGGGCTTGGCGCAGTGTCTGAACGTGGTTAAGAATGCTGTCATCGTGGATGGTAGGGACTCAGGACCCTGCCAGTCAAACAGTGAGCTGCTATGGACCCAGTGTCTTATCTTGGAAAAAAAATTTCAACATTTGTTCTCATTCCCAAATGAATTATCACAGGCTTGTAGAAGTCTACTGGTTAGAAGCAAACTTTATGAACTTAGAAATGCTATGAATATAAATTATTCATTATAAAATATAATCATTAAAATGACTTCTCCTTTAAATGTAAAAGACACAGTTGTTTGAGATAATTGTTTTAAGGTTTCTTAAATTATACATGAATAACAACTTTATTTTTGGAGACTGGTTCGATCATGGATGGGTATTTTTAGCCTCATGAGACCCTAATACTTGAAAACTAAACTTGACAATTAAACTGGTTGATGATGCTGAGGGGTATATGAGGAAGGAAAGCTGTGCTCTTGTAGACTGTCAGAGGGCAACTCAATAGACACCTATTAATTTATTGATGGGGTTTTGAACTGTGTAGTACAAGTGGCCAGGGATTTCCCCCTGAGATATCCTCATCCCTAATCTATCAAAACAGCAAACACCAAAAATTAAAAACACTAAATATGTTTTTAGGCATATATATATATATATTCTCTCCAATGTACTTGCAAATGAGTAGTTCTAGGAGTCAATTTTCCTGAGAAAAATTCCCTCAAAGTCATTGGTTTGATTAACAGCCATTTTTCCTAAATGTGAAGTGACTGGAAGTTCTGAAGAAATAGGTAGAAAGGCTCAACAGTTATTGTCAAAGGACCCAGGGTAGGCTTGCTTCTAGAAAGTTCTGTAGCCTATGCGAGTAAAAGGATGACAACACATTTCCACAATGTCGGAAAGGGTGCTGAAGCATGGAACCCACACTGGCAGAGTTGGAGCTGCTCTTCCTTCTCTGCTATTAGGCTTCCTTGCTTGAGGGGAGCAGCTGGGAATGCCTCTGCATCATTTTAAACTAGCTCTATTCTTTCAGAGTCCTAGAAAAATGCCAGAGCCAGACAGGCTATTTCCTCTTCTCCTCTCCCACCTCCATCCCAACCTCTGGCACTGTTTGGTGTTGAGGATTAAGGCCAGGGGCTCTCACATGCTAGATAATTGTTCTACTACTGTGTTGCAGCATGCTTTTAATTATAATTCACCAGATTGCTAGGGAGGACAAGTATCTTATGTAGGTTTGCTCTTGGCCACATCTCATCTTCTCTTCCATCCATCCATCCATCCATCCATCCATCCATCTATCATCCACCCATCATCATCCTTCATCAATCCATCTATCATCCATACATCCATAATCTGTCTGTCTGTCTGTCTGTCCGTCTGTCTACCTACTTACCTACCTACCTATCTACCTTTATTCTGAACCCAACATTTTCTGTGTGTTTAGGAGGCTGCCTGGTATAGGGTGATAACTTGGGATAGTAAGACAGAAGACTGGGTTCCAGGCCCATCATTTACTAGGAATTTGATTTAGCACAAGGATGTGATCAGATGTCTTTTAAATGATGAAGAAACATAATACCAGCTTATGAGTATCTGGGAAATAACTGATACTTAGATAATATAGGTGGCAAGGCTGTGACTGTACATCTTTAGGAAAATGACTGCTGTTCCTGCAGTTATTTGTCCTTGACAATATCCTTCTGTAAAACTAGTGTGGCCCAGTTAAGATATTCCCACCACATAGTCAAACGATTATAGAAGTGATTGATTCTGCATGACCAAGTAAAAGGTAGGAAGGTGACAGGTGCCACTCTACTCTAAGACTATCACTAACTTTAATCACAGTTGACAATCCTCAGTCCCCAGGCATTTAATCTTTCTCTCTGTTCTTCTGGTCTTCTCCAGGGAAAAGGAACTAGTTCTCCTCAGGTCTAAAGAACAGTTATGTGGTAATTAATGAGAACTATTTATGGTTCTTAGCAATACTGCCTTTAAATATGCACACATAGTTTCTATTCCATAGATTTTCAAATCATCAAACAGGCAACTGATGGAGAATACTGTAGGATTCTCTTTATTGGAGAAAAACAAGTTTCTGAAGGTAAAAGTTGAGAGTTGCATTATTGAAAAGCTATCTAACTCCTTGACAACATTCAGTTGCCCACTTTATAAAATGTATAAATACCTAGATAATGTGTCCCATCAGAAATGGCTATAGATGGTGATATACGCAAACACGTGCTTGTTTACATGGAACAGACGAGGCAGGTTGTTCATAGACTGTGCTGCATGAATGTCACTTAAATGTTGTGAAAGAAAATAGAAGCCACCTGGCATGGGTCATCCTTCAGAGTTCCAAGCCAAGTTCTAAGATAGACTGGATTTAAGAGCACAGACATGGGAGCTAGCTCTAGTGCCAACCGGCTTGCCTGTTTAAGTGGGAGAGTTGTAAAGGAGTCACTTGATTTCTGAATCTCTCAGTTTCTTCTTTCATACGCTGGGAATTAAAACATTGCTTTTATTTCTGCCTTTTCAGGTCTACTGTAAAAATGAGATCTTGCTGTGAAAACATTTTTACCAAGGGAAGATTCTCTATACAAATATAAGAATGCATTTCTTTGGAAAGCTAAGCACATCTTTTCATGCCTGGAAGGTTGCACTGGTTCTTTGATTAGACATGCACTTACTGCCCGATTCAAGACAGGCATTTCTAGGAACATTGACTTAAGGTCAGATTGATGTGACAGATGGATGTGGTGACTTCCACTGGTGTGGTCTCACAAAGATCTGGTACCTAATCATGGGGTTTTTATGTGCACGTAAGAGAAAGGGGGTTCAAAGCTACTGTTATATATGAAAAAATGTCCTGAAGTAATTGGGTTCTGTCTTAGTCATGGAGATAAATATATATTACTGGATATTTCCTGGACACCTCATCATTTTGGGAATAAAAGGGAACACTCTTGATGAAGCATTGTTTAAATTAGAGTTATTTTTATGTTGAGTCCTTCTACCCCCACATTCTTTGAGTCACTGTGGACTAAAGAATCTTACTTTTCTGTGTCTCTCGTGTTGCTATCTGCTTTCCTTAACTACCTCTGTGGACCTGACTAGAATGATTGACTTCTTGATCAATACTGTTCTTATAGTCTCCTCTACTAAGTTAAAAATACCTGTCAGCCATACCCGCTGTTTCCCACCCTTTATCTACAGTCCTCTGACCTTATTTTTGTCTTCTCCACCCAACAGATCACCACTGTGTGAAGCCAGTATCATTACTGCTCACAGCTCTTACCTTGAAGTTTGCCATTTGGGTGGAATCTCCCATCCGCTACCCTCCAGTTTAATGGATACATTTATCTCAACGTATCCATCTCATTTCCTACCTCTTCAAGGACATATCGTACTGTTTCCGGTGAAATCACTGTTCCCATATGCTTGTGGCTGTAAACTTAACTGTTTCATTGGTGTTCTGCCTCTTCCAAGCTTTCTATACAAAGTGTAGAATATTATACCAGTACCATATTGGAACTTCTTTATATATTAGGTAGATTTTCATTGAGTAAAGTGAGGGGAATAGTTAGAAGAAAACTGAAAAAGAGATCAAAACTGAACGTAATACCTCCTCATTAGTGTTTCTAAGTTTTTCTTTTAATCAAGTCAGAGATTTTTTTTTGATAAAGGATTTTTCCCATCAACCCTATCCATCCTACCAATTACCTACACTCTATATGAAACAAGTTAATTCTTTCTCTTACCCAATACCATTTATTAAAGTGCATTTTCTGAACCTCATATACATTTTAATAGTATTAAAATATCATATGACATAGAATTCTACCTAGTACATGTTGGCATTGGTTGACTTGTCAATGTTCCCATTCACATTAAAGAAACGGGTTTTCACTTCAGGAATGTAAGCACACTGTGGTTGGTTGGGGTAGAAGGCTCCGGTGGAGACTAAACATATGACCTGTGCTTGGAGCAGTGGGTAGAACACACGCCATTCATGGTTGAGCATCTCAGCACATGCTCATGTATGCTCCCAAATGGGAAAGGCCAGGACATAAACACTCAAGAAAGCAAACTGGTCAGCCAGGCAGTGGTGGAGCACGCCTTTAATCCCAGCACTTGGGAGGCAGAGGCAGGCGGATTTCTGAGTTGGAGGCCAGCCTGGTCTACAGAGTGAGTTCCAGAACAGCCAGAGCTACACAGAGAAACCCTGTCTCGAAAAACAAAAAACAAAACAAACAAAACAAAACAAAGCAAGCAAGCAAGCAAGCAAGCAAGCAAACTGGTCAATGCCATTTTCCCTATGTTTCCAGATGAATCTGTTAAAATGGTTCTATGCCTTTTATTGCTCAAAATTTTTTCCTTATACCTAAACCTAATCTCTTCGGCTAAAAGTTTCTCTATTTCTATTCTTATAAAGACAGGAACATCATTCTTTGGAAATAGCTTCTGAAATTCCTACAGAGTCTCTTTAAGATGAAAGTTACAAAGTCAGACTTCAGTCTGAGGAGAATTCCATCTTGGCAGTAGATCTTGCCATAGTTCTGTTAACTTATTTTGAAGATAGCATTATTGTACATGCCAATCAATTTGGGTAAGGAATAAAAATGGGTGCTTAAGTTATGGGAGCTATAAAGGTATTATTCAGATATAAAGCATGATAAATGACATTACAAATTAAAATGAGGTGAAACAAACTTTAAACATTAAAATACCTTGTCTTAAAAATGGTTTTAATTTTTTTATTGATACTTCTATCATACAATGCACCTCAACTGCAGCTTCCTCCTCTATCCCTCCCATTTTCCCTTCTACCTCCCCTCTCCCCCAGATCCACTCCTCACCTCTGCCTCCCCCTCCTAGGAAAGTGTAGGCCTCCCAGGGAGGACAACTGAACACTGCACAACAAGATACAATAGGACAAAGGACAAACCCTCACATCATGGCTGGGCAAAGCAACTCAGGAGGAAGAACAGGGTCCCAAGGGCAATGTGCACTAAGGTCATATGTAGCATAATGGAAAACATAATTGCTTGGAAATCATGAGGTGTTGATTTTTGTGCAGGAATGCCAATAACTAGTAACTATTTCTATCTGGGGTTATTTATTCATTAACTTATTCAGCAAAGGTTTCCATGTATTTAATTGCTACCATGAGCCAGGCATCATGCTGTAAACAGAACATCAGATCAGATAATCACTGAAGTATTTTTTGTTTTTCATTGAAATTCTAAGGTAGGAGCCTTTGACTCAAGTTCTTGGATTATTCTTAAATCCCCTCTCCTCCCTCCCTCCCTCCCTCCTTCCCTTCCTCTTCTCACCCTTCCTCCCCCTCCTCCTCCCCCTTTCTTCCCTTACTTCCACCACCTCTGCCATTACACCATTCCCATCTATTCCAGGAATCTCTCTGCAGGAGTCTCTAGATGTGCTTTCTAGTGTCACAGAAATAACCAGGGGTAGAGAAGAAACCACGTTAGTTTATTGGATCATAGGGTCTGCTAATTGCACCTCAAGTTGACTCTGGGGAGTAGACGGGACCTTTCTAATGCTTCTTGATTCTCCTGGTTGGGATTGTTTCAGTTCTCAGGAGATGTGAGGTGTGTGTAACTCTGCACACTGAGGGTATCACTGCCAGAGGCTACTGAGCACCAGACACCATCTTGTGTTGGCTTCCTTGTAAACTCATCGCCAGCCCACATGCTCAGCACATCTTCTCCTTGTCTTCCAGTGCCTAGTGTTAGTCCAGCACAGATTCTCCAGGGCCATATCCAAGACACGTGGTGCATACCCTCCTCGTCTCTTGCTCTTATCACATCCTTTGCTGTGGTTAGCCTGCACACTGCGTCGCCCCTCCCCCAATACACACAATTCCCCTCCAGCCTCTGTGCTCTCTAGTCCACATCTGCTTTTTCTTTTTTGCTCACTAACAAACCGATGGCCACCTCCGAGGCCAGCTTCATCATTTTGAGCATGTGTAGCCATCTCCTATTACTTACTCCCAATAGCACAACCTTCAACTGCTGAGCCACACCACCAGCGCATGTGGTGCTTCTACTCTGTTTTAATATTCTTAGGATTCATCTGGCATTCACAACCCTCACCTGATCTAAGCTTTCTTTATACACAGACATTGAGCCTGGGAGAAGTTAAGTAACTTATGAATTCACCAAATCCAGGACCTCAACACAAGGGTTAAGAATTTCAAGCCGTCCAGGTCATATTTTGACTTAAGGATATTTTCCAAATTATTATCTGTCAGGCTGCTAGTTAAAATATCTTTAGTTCATGAGTGTGAAAATTGAGAGATGGACTGCAGTGTTCTTTTGATTGGCTAAGTTAATGGAGGGAGGCAGTGAAGCAGATAATTACGAAGAGGGAAATCCATGGCAATAGCCTCGTCTATTTTCTGCAGCCATCTACAACACATTGTTTGGAAGAGGGCTTAGGGGATGCTGAGCTGGAAGAGGGACAGAGGATCGCAGCCTATGATACTCAGAAACCGTCGTGATATATCACATATGCACATATCTGTAAACATTAGAAAAGGTAATTTCTAAGATGAAGCTTCGAAGGTCCTGCATCTGATAATGTGCGCTGCATTGGGCGCTTTCAAGGATACCACTGAACCACTAAATAGACAGATCTCTGGAGGCTTCCTCAGACTTTCTATAAAAGCATCCTGCGACTGCAATATGTTATCTGTAGGCAGAGAACACTCTCTGCAAGCCAATCCATAGGATGATACAGTAGCCACTTCTTGAAAGAGGGAAAGATTTCTTAATCACATTTTAGCACTTCTGCTCTATGACCTGGTGCAGATGTCTAATTCTAAGCTTGCCTTATGAAGCTTTATGTTCCATCAGCACACATGCAACGATTATTCTCTGACAGCTGTGCATTAGTCCAGTGGTCTATTTACATTCCCTCTGTGTTTGCCATTGAATGGTGTGATGTATTTAAATCCTGCCATTTGGTTTTCTTGAAAGGAACATAAAAAACACATTGTAAGGGAATCTAAAGCACTGATTATCTGCTGATCTGGCAAAGAGGAAACAATATGTCAGATAAAAAGTATAGGCAAAGCAACTAAAAGCAGCAGCACAGAGTGTTTTTTGTTTTTAAAGTTATTGCAAAGTTCCCCAAAGTAGAGGTTTTCTAAATAACCTGTTCACTTCAGGAATTCAGTAGCATAAATGGTGGGTGAATCTGTCATTTCTCTAAAGGCATATAATGCATTTTAAACAACCAAGTGACAAATATGTTATTGGAGAAACTGCATAAAATGCAAAAGAAATTACTTTTGAAACCATCTCAGAACCCCAAAGTTTACAAGAGCATGTTAAATGTTTTCTAGACTTTCCCTAAGTGCCGCTGTGCATTGTGCACACACATCTGGGCTCAGCCACATATAGCCAACCAATCATAACCACAACCACCCAAGCTATGCAAGTATCTTGTAAGGGGTCATGTTCAGTGGACAGTAAGCAATGAACATGGTTGTGCATGCATGTGTGTGTATAGATCAGAGGATAACTTGGAAGAGTTGTTCTCTCCTTCTAGGTAGGCCTGGGAGATTGAGCTAGGTTGTCAAAGCTAGTGCCTATACCCACTGAGCCATCTTGTGGGCTTCCTACAATTTTTAAAATAGACTTAGCTTCTAGGGCTCAATGAGATATTATTTTTCATTATCATCTCGTCTTACTCTAACCTACCGTATCAAGTGGCTAGAAACTACCTCTTCCCTTAGTCCCCAGAATGATGAGGTAGCTGGCTAGGGTGGAGCTGAGAGCTTTCTCTGGGCATGTTGCCAACAGTATTTTATTTTACGTGCAATGGTCAGTTGCATGCCACTCTGACTGGGCAAGAACTATGAAGATCAAAAGGATGGAGGCATCTATTTCATTCCACTCTGCTGCCTCCTGCCAAATGGCTTCATGTTTTTGAATTGTATGTTTTGTGTTTGCTGCCTGGTCTATCTACACTTTTAGATCTGTAGAGCAGTATTTTCATCCTGTGGTGAAAAAAAAAAAAAAGGATTTGGGTTTTGATACTGCGAAATTGATATAAAAGAAGGAAGGGAAAAAGCTCTGTTTTCAGACTCCAGACAACAGTGTGTCGAGAGCTTTGCTTGAATTGCTTTGGGAAAATGTACTGTTTGCTCTAATAGAGCTGGTGCTGATCCTGAGTCCCCAGAGTTGGATGGAGGATGTCTTCTGGTGGAGCTGCTGGATCAGCGCTTTTGTGCCTTCATCTCCATCACCCTGTGTCCTGACAGGGCTCTGACCAGTGCTTCCACTGGGGGTCAATCAAGAATCTTTACTGGAAGCATACCACACTTTCTTATGTTGATCTACTTCTTCCTTCATTTTTGAGAAATCACAAGGCCCCTGCTGTCTTGCAAAATGAGGGCTGCTAGAATATTTCTACCACACAGATTTTAGAAGGGTGCAGCATTGAGTTGCCAAGTGTGATAAAATGGCCGGCAGAAAGAACAAATCATCCTGCTGGGATTTGACTGTGTCCTACACACACACACACACACACACACACACACACACACACTATTTACATAGAAGATGTAAATCTTTGTGGGCAGACTGTCATTGTTCCGACTTGAATCCTTTGATTTCCTATTTCAGTTTTGAAAGAGCAGTATTGTATATGAGCACCCAGGAGTCAGCTTGCTCAATGGGCCACCTACTCCTAGACCTACCAATTAAAAAAAAATCCTTCAAACATACAGCAAAATGGGGCAAACTATCTTGGCTTCCCTGAGATTTTGGAATCTGAATACATGTGGAGAGAAAGAGCAAAAACATTTTAGCAATTTCTAATACTGGACAAGTGCGACTTCCTCCATGGGATGTGCACCTCATTACTCCTATTTGTGTGAGATACTATACATAGATTTTTTTTTTATGGGACAAACAATGCTGTTATTCTAAGGATTTCAGGAAAACATGAAGCAATTTTGTTATATTCTCAGACACAACAGACAAATGGCATAGAAAAAAACCAATCTAATCACTTGCTGTTTCCAATGTTACAATTAATGTAGCCCACTGAAGCTGATTAAGGTAGAGACTTATCATGGAAAGTATAAGCTGCCTTCCTCCTCTACCTAGCATTATTGATCATCCTTCTGTATATCTGTAAAGCAGATCTATTTGTCTGTCCTCTCATATTGCTATCTATAGGTTATAATAAAGTTTGTATTCCAGCAAAATGTAGTTGTAAGAGAGTAAAAGACAATAAAATAATTCTCTTTTAAATTTAAATATCATATTACCTTCATAATTATATCACAAACACTCTATACCAAGTTCCTGCAAATCACAGTAAAGTGCAGCAATCATAAATGTATGGTGAATAAAAATTTTAGAAAGCCATTTGGTTTTTTTGGGGGGTCTAGCTAGCACAACATGGTCTATTAATCTCTTTCTACTGATTGAATAGACTGCTGGAGCTTGGGAGCAATAATTACTGGCTAATAATGACAGTTTCTATTATGTGCTGGTGATGAGTATATACCCATCCATCACCATAGAGACACGATCTCACTTCAATTTTTAAAATAACCTGATGGAGAACACACATAGCTTAGAGAACCCGAGGTCCATAGCAACAGAATGATTATCTGCTACATCTCTGTGTTTGACTTGTGTGGATGTTCAGTTACATTTACAGCCTTAACCATATTGACCTTAAGCCCTAGAGTATAAACACTTGTAATTTTGTTTATCTAGTCTTACCTGTTTGACTGCTGACCTGCATAGTATTTTGGCATAATATTAAAATTTCTGATTATTATGGCACAACAGTCTTGTTGATTCTTTTTTTCAGTTACAGTTGGATGAATAAAATTGCTTAGTAACAGAATCACCAGGTTTGAATGCTCTAGTCAATGAGGCAAGGAGAGCAGAAGGGAATGAAAGGAAATGCTTCAGGTTCCAAAGAGGGCAGAAGAGCTCTCAGGTAACAACAATCTAGTAAGTACAAAGACTAATAAAAAGTTATTTGAAGTTATTTTATGAGATTCATAAGCTTTGGAAACTTGACTGCCATAAATTCAGAAGTGCAAACCCACTACCATTGCATAGCATCATTTATTGATTGCAATGAGCATTGAACTGATTTTACTAACTGATGAATAATCTTAATTTTAATGGGCATAATTGTAGACAGAGCAATCAGTCTACTGGCTAGTTATATAACAGGATCCATTTTGTTAGATCTAGAACACACTGACACATGTAACATTTTAATGCATTTTTAAACTTTGATTGCATGGACATGCTAACTTTCCTACATAAATAGTAATCAATGATTGTTGAGGGCATGAGACTGTTGCTACTTCCATTTAGAAACCTACTCATGAAGCAGAGAGAAAGAACAAGAACTGACATTTTAAATCTCTAATTTACTAAGGTCCAAGGAAGCAAGCGATCTAAGAACTTAGCCAATGAATAATATAAAAATACAGTCAGCAGATCATAAATATTTATTCACATGAAATGTCTGCTAGTCAATCCTTCAATAATCCTTCAACATAAAATACTTGAGTCAAGATATTGGCAAAAGCATTAATTAAAAGTCAGATTTAGCTTTGAGAGGATAAGAATTAGGAGCTTTGCCAAATATTTTCTGTTGTCAAATATCTTTTTCTAATTTTTACCTAGTTTCAGTCTTCCCTTGGGTTTAACTGAAGTTTTAAATTGTGCACCTACTAAGTATGCAAATCTTACCTTAATTCTGACAGTGCTTTTACTTAGATTTCAGAGGAAGACTCCAGCTAAGAAGCCCAATGTTTTTTAAAGCTGCATCATCTCCTTTACTGAAATGCATGTCTTTGTTCAGTCTAACATTTCTTATAGCTTTAAAATATTTTTTAAGATAGGAAAGATGCACCAATAGTATTTTAAGTGATTACTTTATTTATGGCAGATGGTTTATGGTCAACTAAAGCAGTATATGCCAAAATAAATGGAGTTCTCATGTGCCTTTTATGCTCTATGTGCATGAAGTATAATGATATCTTTATTTCAATATCTTACAAGCTAAAAGATGACTTATACAATTAACCTCATTGCACATGGGGATGGTCACATCACTGGTGTGCACAGAATTTCATGGCAGGAGAAAGTTAGATAAATTATGATATATGCTTGGTAAATTTTAATGGAAAATAGAGAGGACTTGCCAACATTTGTAGGGAGGGAGGTAATAGAAATTCAAAGTTTGAAGTCATCACTATAGACATACTGGTCTTATGGGCTCACTGAAGACTTAATTTGTTATTATTATATGGATTTCACATTAAAGATATTTTTAAAAAGTAAGTATCTTCATTAATTTTTCCTTAACTTTATTAACTTAATGAGCAAACAGAGTTTTTAATCACCGTGAGCTAACCAGTGTATTTCATACATATTGGTGTAATTTTAGGCATAAAATAATTTTAACCTTTCAAAATCTATCCAAATAAAATGTATGGGGTCCCTTTTACATGCTTTTCAAAGACCAGAAAATAGAAAAATGATCAGGATATATCTTTAATATAAAAATACCATAAGCTAAAATCTAGTAAACAATGCTAGCATATGTTTACCATGATTAAATAAATGATTTGTGTTCAGTATTGCAGTGGAACATTAAAAGTAACCAATGATCAGAAAAGTACAGAATAAAATAAAGCACATAAAACTTGTTATCTCTTCCTTATGGAGTAGTATTAAAAACAGTTGATGTTATTTCTCATTTCTTTAGTGGGCACCAGGGCAGCAATGGCAGAGCATAAGAACTCATTAACTTTTGTTGAGAGTGTGAATGAGTAGCCATGCAATATGTTAAGCAAATATGCACTGTCAAAGAAGAGCCACCCAAAGGTGCTGTGGATTTTGGGAAATCATGTCAGCGAGAGTGGAGAGTGTGAGGGATGATATCAATGAAGGAAGCAAGAAAAAAAAGGGCTGTGAAGGAGCGCTGTAATAGCAGGGCCAGAGAATGATGGTGTTTGAACGTGGGCTGAGTGCCTGTTTCCAGAGTGATGGGAACCAGACATTAGGCTGAAAGTAGCCATTGATTTCAGCAAGTGGATGCATTCTGCAGACATTTCAGAACTTAGTATCAGCCGACCATTGAGAGTAAGAGTGAATAGTAAAGGGATTTCTCACGGAAGTGAGGCAATAGAGTAGGGTGAAGAAGCCTGACAGGAGAACAGACAGGAATAGAGAAGAAACCGAAAGCAACAGGCAAATGGGAAAGGAGAAGATAAGGAAGTGGAGCAGACTGCAAAATACCGGAAGAGGGTGATCCAAGACCTGAGGATGTAAATATGAAAGATGTGAGCTGGATTAGAGCCTTCAAGTTCAGCTTCAGAACAGAAGAACCACACCCCTCTGGACTCTCGAAAGAATGACATTAAAAAAAAATATATAGGAGCAATACTACATTCATCTTCGTTCTCATTCATGTCATGAGAAGATTCATTATCTCAGCAAGATAGGACAAGAGATGGCAACTGTGCTGAGTGGAGCAGTGCTGGTGGGTTATGGGAAAAAACAATTAGAAAAGGAAACTTGCATTCTCAGACTTTTCAGTGTTCTTTGCCCTGGTGTAGAGATTAGCTAGTGAGATCAGTGCACTGCAAAAGTCATGTGTTCTCCAAGGGCCTCCAACCCACAGTATAGTTAGTTACCTGAGTGCCCAGCCTATACCATGCTTTTATAAAGTAATCTCTTAGCCATCGTCTCTCACATAAAATAATTTACTACAGATTATGTAGGAGAGTGAATGAGAGGATTTACAACAGTTGTTAGGTGACTTAACCACCCAGAGTTTGTTAGCTCTACTTCACCTATTAAGGTTAATAAAGACTGTGCTTGACACATTATCAGACTGACCTTGTTTCTTAGCAAACACTATCTGACGGTATCGAGAGCGGTACCTCTGTCAGCCATTCTTCTCAAGGACGATTGGCTTGTTGCTATTCTCTTGGAAGCAATTAACAGACTGTCGTACAAAATAATATTTTGTCCTGATATTTTTTTTTGAGCAAGGTCCAGAGAAGAAAGCGTTTCAAACTCTGACTCATGAGACTCTTCTCAGATAGTATATACAATTTTAAGATAAGAGAATACATTAGCCTAGGATGTTGGTGTTGTTGTTGTTGTTATTTTAGAAACAGGGTTTATGAATTCCAAGCTGGCCTTTGAACTCATTTGATAGTCAAGGCAGTGAAAGATACCTTGAACTTCTGATACTTCTTCTACCTCTTGCCTGCTGGAAATTCAGGCATGGCCAATCATGCTTGGTTTATATTTGATATCACACTCAATGAACCCAATCTCATTTGACCCTAAAGTAAAATTATCTTAAAAAAAATCCAAATTCAGGTCCATGACTTGATTGAAAGGAAGGCTTCAACCCACTTTCCACATTGTTGTGCTGATATTGCTTCACTGGGCAATGGAATCTGATGTCCAGGGCTTTGACATCATCAAACCAGGGTTCAGCATCAGTCAAGCAATCCTAAAAGATCCTCTTTGGTCTAATATCTGGGACTTATTAAAGATGAACCAAATAGTCACTGTACCATTCCTCTTTAAAATCTGTTATAAGAATACCATCCTTTAATGTAAGTAAAAAGGAAATCATAAAGGATTTTAAAAACTTTTTTATTGATCCTTTATGAATTTTACATCATGTGCCCCAATCCTACTCAACTCCCAGTCCCTCTTTATCTGCCCTTTGCCCTGGAAATCTCCTCAAGAAACCAAATCAACCAACCAACCAACCAAGCAAACAACCATCTCGCCAGAGAAGCTATGGTGTGTCACACAGTACACCCTTCTGGCCAAAAACTTCCCTGGCAAAAGTTCACTGCAGTGTGTCATTGTTAGTTCTGCAGGAGAAGCCCCTTCGAATGCATGCTTCAGCAGTACATAGATAAGGTAGATGTCCGGGTGCGCCAATTCAAAGCCCTGGATCTGGGCCTGGGTAGTAGCTGAGTTGATCAGCCTACCAGCTCTCCCACACCAATGCTACCAGGGCCAGCTCTCCCTCTTTGCCTGATAGGGGCAGAGCCAGTACTCCTGTCTGTGGCAGGTGACAAGGGGCTGGACAACTCTCAGGTGCTCACACCATCAGGGTTAGCTCTCTTGCACTTTCCAGGTAAGGGCAGGGTCACCTCTCCTGTTCTCAATGCATCCGAGTTAGCTCACCTATATCCCCTCCACCAGGGCCAGCTCTACTATGCTGTACAGATGAGATGCTGGGCTGCCTCAGGGCCAGTTTTCCCATAAAGGGATGGTGATAGATATCCCACCTGATACAGGTGGCAAGAGATGGGTTTAGGTCTCCTAAGCTCATGTCATTGGGGCAAACTCACCTGCACCTCTGCCACCAGGGCCAGCTCTATTGGGGTCACTCTCCTGAGTGCTGCAAGCGGTGTGTGTGTGTGTGTGTGTGGGGGGGGGTGGTGGCTGGTCTCCTACTCTCATGCCTTCAGGGCCAGTTCTCTCATGTTGCCTGTGTGAAGGGTGGGGCCAGCTCTCTCATGTTGCCTGTGTGAAGGGTGGAGCCAGCTCTCCTGGGTTCATGCACTCAGGGCAAGCTCACCTGCATCCTTGTCACCAGGGTCATCTCTATTGTGTGGTCCAGGGGAGGTGCTGGACCTGCCTTCCTGAGTGCTGCATCGGGCAATGGGTGAGGACAGCTCTGCATAGCCCTCAGACATCTATATGGCCCTAGGTAGCAGCCCAGATCAGGGCTGTTTGCATGACCAAGGACTCAGACATGGCCCTCTGTGGCAGCACAGGCAGGGACTTCTCCATGGCTTCATGTAGCCCAGACTACTCACATCAGGTCGTTCCTCACCACCCTCACATCTCCAGTTCTGCCTCTCTTCATAGTGCACCTGTCTCTCTCATCTCTCTGTCTCATACTTGCTCATCACAATGGTGCCTACATGTGCTGTGTCAGCAATGACATCTTCTTTTGAAAGTTGAATGGTTAAATGCTTGTCCAACCCAAAGATTCCAAAGGTAATAAATCCCTGGCCAAAGTTAAACACAGCACAGAAAACCTGTAATTCAACATGGAGTCATCCAGTCTCATGGTTGAACCACAACCAACTAGAGAGATGAGCAGATAGGCAAGTAATGAGAAGCAAACACAACAGGGCATGTTGGTCAGCTGTGGTCTCCACTCTGCAGGTCTTGCTCTTCTTCCTGGGCAAGGATGCAGCTCTGGGAGGCACAGCGACTCACACGGTGGTCGGTCTTCTCAAGGTAAGAAGGTATGGGACCACTGGCTCTTGTGTTTGTTTCTGGCTCTAGTGATGGACAGTGTAAGTCACCATTTCCCAAGGAGGAAGAGCTGCAACAGCCTTAGGGTCTCCTGTTCCACCTTTCTTCAAAGCACACAAACCGCTTGGCTTCTCTTCCTCTTCCCTCTCTCCACTAACCACTTGCTTGTTTTCCACCATGGCCAGGCTGGGCCTGGCAAGGAAGGGCCTGGACATGGACATCAAATATATATATATATCCAACCAACTTTGAAATCGATGGGACTTTCTTATTTGATCCAGGTTTATCAAATCACTTTGTACCATTTTATTTCAGAATAAGAAATTATTTATGTTTATTCCATAAAACTTACATATGGCTTACAATGTAGATACTTACTATCTAAGCAGAGTTGGTTAGAAATTTTGTAAGAAAGTTACACATTCATAATGTACCCAGTTTTGTAAAGTTTTTCTAGAAAAGATCAGATAGTAAATGGTTTTGATTTTATGAGCTATGTGGTTTCTATGGCAATTATTCAATTCTTTTGTGTAGCACAGGGGTCACAATAGATAATATAAATAAATGGGCATAGCTGGTCCAAGCAAACTTCATTTATAAAAACAAATGGAAGACTGTACTCACCATTAAGTTGTTTGCCAACCTTGGTCTAAAGGAATGTCTTGGAAAGTAGACAGTATTACCTTACTGGTTTTTGGAAAACATTTGGTACAGGGACTTCTGGGGTTATCAGAATTGGGATAGAGGATTACAAAGAGATCACCCACAACTAAGTGAGTCTCAGTCTCCAGGATGCCACTCTGAAGTCACTTTAGTGGCATCCCCAGAGCCTAACAGTTTATGTAATGCACCATTATCGATCAGTCTTCCTTAGGGGGACAGGGAATAACTGACATGCAAAGCAGTTAAACAGCATCACAACTATATTTTTGCAAATTTATTCTTTTGAACAAGCTCAGAATTCTTTAAGGAGTAAAAAGAAGGGGCGGAGGGATTTTAGAACAAGAAATCCACTAAATAAAATGTTTCTAAAAGTCACCAGTCCTTAGCTGGTGTGTAGGGCTGATGGTTCCTTCAGGTGCCTACCTGAGTAGTCTTAGGCTTTTCAGCTTTTAATTTCCCTGATGACAGTGGTTTGTTGTCATTCACTTAATGACAGCCTTTCTCTTGAGCCAAGAGAGCAAGAATCTTTAATGTGTTTTGACCAAACTCATTGTAGCTTACTTGAGTTTCAGTGCAAAGTAGTGCTGTGGGTGTTGATAAGTATGGGTGTGGGCATACACGTGCATACCACCCTCCTACACACACACATACACACACACACACATCTACACACAGACACACACATACACACAGAGATACATAGACATATACAGACACACATATGCACACAGACACCCACATAGACACACAGACACACACACACAGACACAGATACACACAGACACACACAGACACCCACACACACCCACATAGACACACAGACACACAGACACAGACACAGACACAGACATACACACAGACACAGACACAGACACACACACACAGAGACACACACAGACACAGACAGACACACACAGTCACAGACATACACATACACACAGACACAGACACACACACACAGAGACACACACACAGAGACACACACAGACACAGACAGACACACACAGTCACAGACATACACATAGACACAGAGACACATACACAGAGACACACACAGACACACACAGACACAGACATACACACAGAGACACACAGACACATACAGACACACACAGACACAGATATACACATAGACACATAGACACACACACATAGATACACATAGACACACAGACACACACATAGACACACAGACAGACACATACACATAGACATATAGACACACACAGACACAAATATACACACAGACATACAGATAGACATACAGACACAAATATACACACAGACATACACATAGACACACAGACACATACAGATGCACACACACACACACACACACACACACACACACACACACAGCAGTCCATGATTTATTTTCTCCCTGTATACAGACATCTGCATAGAACCCTCAGCTTAGGCTTTTCTGAAGCCAGTTTACACCTATCCACTTAGTTTCATCAGCTCTTCCCTGGCTATTTCTTTTCCTGCCTCCCACTGAGTTACCTTGGGGGCATTTAATTTAAGGATACAGTTCACCTTGTTGCTAAAGTTTTATGCTTGATGTTCAAACTGGACTCTTAGGCTAACTTAATGTACTTTTAAAGAATCAGTTTCTGGTCCATTTTGGACATCAGAAAATGAAAATCTAGGCAGTTTTATTAAAAAAATAATTAGAGACACATGCTGTCCACTCTTGGCTGTTTATCCCTGGAGAACCTTAAAGCATATATATATATATATTTATGAACCAGGTGCTGCTCTGCCCAGATCCAATCAGAGTTTAAGCTGAGGAAAGAACTGACCCTGTCCAGAGACTTCTACTTCCTGTCTTAAGAGGCTGGCTGCTTGTCAGTACAGGGTGTGGATCAGTCTTTAGATAACTTCTCAAGTGTTACATTTGCTTCATAATTTTCTTCTCCAAGGTGATTTATGCATGGCTTGTTTACTGGCAAAAATAAATGACAAAATTTCCTGAACTTTGGGGTAGGCAACAGCTCAGAACATTGGTTTTTAATTTGACTTCCCATGTACTTTTGTTCTCAGTAGCTATGCTGGATGGCTGCTTACCATCCAATAAGAGCTGGATCAATCATCAGTGTACCAATAAACTGAGGCACTTTGATTACATGCAACAAGGTACCTCTGCCTTCCTCCAGAACACTGTTCATATTTCAGGAGATAGCTGGGAATTTCTCTGGGCAAAATCATGCTTTGAATCCCATTCCAAAAATAAGGGCAGAAAACACACACTAAGAATAAAATGGTTTACGATTTTAGAAAGCACTCTTCACAGTTGAATTATGATAGATATGGGCAGAAGCTGGAGAGTAAACAAGTGCTGGCCAGCTGGCTGTGGACTCTCTAAATGGTTTAATAGCCTGCAAGTAGCTGACCACTTACAAGGCAGCTTTTATGAGCCAGGGTGAAATGAACCCACTGAAGCTACAGTGTCTATCTTGACTGTAGACTGAGATACATGGGTGTTTTACAAAAGTTGCATCCAGCAAATACCAAAACCCCACAAGTTAGAAAGTGTTGGCTCTGCTTGAGGCATCTAAAGAAATCCTCTTCTATTTTTGGACTTCGTTTGCATGCTTAGACTTTTGGTAAGTCTAAAAGTCTAAAAGTTGGTTATGTAATCTCAGTGAGTTATGCTACCTCTCTGAGTTTTCTGATGCCTACTCTTTGCTCTTCGTTCTGCCAGGCATTTCTCTGTGGTTAATAAAAATAGCTGATGGCTATTTTGTCCTTGCTAGGTGCCAGACATTGTTCGAGGGCTTAATGTGAGCGATCCCATTTAACCCTCACAGGAATACTATGGTGATAATCCTATCCCCGCTACTAGATAACAGTGAGATTATTTCCCCCTGACAGTGGATATGTGAGAGATGAGGCACCTGAAGTGTAGAGAGTAATTTGTTTGTGGTCACCAGATCGTGACTTCCCGGCCATTACATCTAACTGCTTCTCTATTCTCAAAGCTGAGCAGAGTTTGATGGTGCTTATGAAACACCGTGGAGCTCATTAAGCCGTGGTTTCTGATGAGCATCTCTCTAGGGGAGTTCACCATTCTGCACATGAGATAAACTTTCAGATGGTGCTTGTGCCATTGGTTTGTGTAACAAGGCTCTGGGCCTCAGTTCAGCATTGGGTGGCATATTAGAAATGTACATAGAGCTTAAAAGATACTTCCATGTCCAGGTCACACCTGCTCTCAATTCAACCACAACACCGGGGACAGAACTCAGGCATGAACATTTTTTGGATGTTCTATTAAAAAATATGTGCCTTTTATCTTTTGAAATTATAATTACACCACTCCCCCCTCCTTTCCTTCTCCAACCCCCCATATACCCATCACTTCTTTTCAAATTTATGGCTTATTTCTTTATTAAATCTCATATATGTATATATGTATGTACATATAAATTTCTAAATATATAAGTATGAACTGCTAAGTGTGTATACTGATACTCATATGTATGTTTTCAGGGCTGACCATTTGGTTATGGGTAAGCAGTTGTTATGTTCTGGGAAAGACTGTGTCTCTTGCTCTTGGCATCCTTGGTGCCTGTAGTTCTTTGTCCCGGGTTGAGGCTTCCTGGGCTCTCTCCCAGCCATGTTAACATGTTGTTTTTCTTATTCAACTCAAGTTTTAGGCAGCCATGTTAGTGAGACTTTATGGCTGGAGCTTCTGACATTTAAGAGACACAGTCTCCCAGAGCTCCCTGGGACAAAACCACCAACCAAAGAGTACACATGGATGGGTCCATGGCTCCAGCTACATATGTAGCAGAGGATGGCCTTATGTGGCATCAATGGGAGGGAAATCCCTTGGTCCTGTGGAGGCTTGATGCCCCAGTGTAGGGGGATGCTAGAGTGGTGAGGTGGGTGGGTGTGTGGGTGGAGGAGCACCCTCATAGAGGCAAAGGGGAGATGAGATGTGATGGGAGGATTGCAGAGGGGACACTGGGAAGGGGGGCAACATTTGAATGTAAATAAATAAAATAACCAATAAAAAATAAGATACACAGTCTCATAGCAAATTCCACGTTCCCTGGCTCTTATAGTCTTATAGTCTTTCTGCTCCATCTTCCTCAATGATCTCTAAGCCTTATGTGTGAGAATTTTGAAGACTAACTAAGTAATTCTATTACACCAATGTACTAGAAATCGATTTAGCAATTAACGATTAGCATTTGAAAAAAGTTATTTTGTTTGTGGAGTTTTATGTGAAAGTCATATGTCTTAACTGACTGATTGTAAGCAAATGGACTAAGTTCATAACGCCAAATGAATTCCTTTTGATGGGTCAGGGTAAAACAGCCGAAAAGCACTATAGCATTGACATGAGGAGGGTTGTCACCACCCATGTTGAGATTACAGGTATTCATAAACTGTTTTGCTGTCATTCTTTTCTAAAAGAAGCTGATATATCACTTCCTGAGGGAGGTAGCTACTTTATGGCACAAAGGAGCTTACGCTGCAGGCAAACCGGTATCTGCGAGGTACATAAGAGACACGGTGAGCTACTACACAAGACATTTAGTGACTGTGTCACAGAGAAAGTGACATATGAGCCACATCTCCAGGAGGAACCTGGCAAGATAAAGAGGAGGAACAGGCGAGAGTAGTTCTTCCCCTAGGACCAGAAGAGAGTAGTTCTTCCCCTAGGACCAGCCAGCCAGTTTCTAAAGGGACAGAAGGGAGGGGCTTAGATTAGAACGAGAATCATGGTCTCAGATGCAGAGAGTAATGTGGAAGGCTGCAGAGAAGTCTTAGAAGGGCATTGGAACAGACAGAAGGAATTTGGTCTGCTTTATTCTATAGCACAACAGGGTACCTACTGATTGAAATAAGCTAATCTGTCTGTCTGTCCATTGTCCATCCATCCATCACCTATCTTTCTGTCCATATATGTGTACTGTTTGTGTATATTATGTGAAATTCACAATATATAACTTAATATTTGAAGAGATAGAATTGCTGACTGCTCTGATCCTGTCATTAAATTTTATATACTCATAACATATTCCATAAAGCTCTGGAAACATTTGTATAGTATATCTCACAAGGATGTACAAATATTATTTCTTTATTAAATCAAGAATATCATGGTCAGAAAGAAACGAAATCATGTACTTGTAGTAGAGAGGCATATCTATTTGGTTGACGTAACACAAGAGTTTGTGTGGAGTTTATCCCCAAGTAGTCACGTTTCGTGAAAGAGAATCCTGGATCAGTAACTGTGAGTAGATGAACAATGTGATATCAGGCTACACCTAGTAACTGTGGAGATTATTAGAAGACATTGTATTATAAACTAGAGGACTGGCCTCTTTCCCCTAGAATCCTCAATAAAGGGAGTGGCGTAATCATTTTCTTTTAAAAGAAAAGTTAGGGTTTAGGTGGACAACTTATATCTATTGGGCTAATAGACAATTAGCTTGTAAGCTAAGCCATGTGAAAGATCATATAGGAGAGGGGAATTTCTGAGGAGCAATTGCCCGCATTTATACAAGGTAGAGTTAGCAAGGATTTGTAGAACCAGTTTTAAAGTTTAGCTTGGAAAGAGGTGTGGAGAAGCCGTCTGTTACACAGGCAGAGAATTCAGAAAGCAAGAAGCTATGGGCAGGGGTAGAACAGACACAAGGTGGTTAAAAAGTGGGGTGTCTTGTCCATAATGGGGACCTTGTGTCCTGTGGAGGGGGAGGAAAACAAAGCAGATGGCTCTACATTGGGGTCATGAAGCCATAGTTAATAGGCTTCATGAAAACGATGAGAAATAAGTTTCAGTATTCAAAAACCCATATTCTAGTCATAAAATGAACCTGCCGAAATGAGTTTCAATAAGTTAAAGAGGACATCTAAATGGTCTTTATCATTACCATTTATAAGGGTGTAAGGCAGGATTATAGTGTAGACCAGAGATATGTAATTTCTTCCCGTAATCAAATGTTAGGCTAGAAGAGTAATTTTTGGTGTAGTAGCGATTATTTGAACATGGTCTTTCCTTTCACAGATGGTGACTGTATGAGAAGTGAGCCCGTTTTAAAGCAGAGTGGATGGGACGACTAATCGACAGCTCTAATTGGTTTGCTGTGAAACAACCCCCTCTCAGCTACCCATTCTGTTTCCACATTCGAGGGATTTAAACACCTTCTTCTTCCTGGCATGCTCTAGGCTTCACAGAACCACTCAGCTGTCACTTAGGCAAGAGAGAGAAGAAACTTCCACCGACATTTTCATCTCATTGTTCCTGAAATGAGTATGCACGAACCCAGGAGTGTTTGATTTCGGTGTGAGCACACTGCGCAGTGTGAAACCCCCACCTCAGCAGAGAAAGAAACACGGCTCAGTGTGCACATCCAGCCGCACATTTTCTCACTGTTTGAGATGATTTCACTGGGAATTCTTCTCCCAAGAGACAGTCGGATTCAATGTGTACATCTAACATGATAATGTAATAATAGTCTGCACGAAAAATAATGTTTAAATAAAACAATTTGTCATCCTAGATTTAATAAATTATTCAGATTTTGCCATCACGCCTTAATGTAAGCAGAATATTAACGCCAATTCAAAATTAACAATTACATTATATTTAAGTACTATTCAGTATTCAGTATTGTTCACATTTCTTTTTGTCCCCCTTCATAGTCTTTCCTCGTGTTCCTTGTTTTAACTCTCCAGATGTTATTTGTCACTTACTCCATGCTTTACTGGTACTTTGAAAATATCTCAATCGTGCCATATCATCATGCTGTATCTTCAAAGTAATGTTTTTCCCAGTGGGGGATGAAGCTTCTGTGCCATCAGTGTTCAGGTACGTGACAGATTAAGTATGGCACCTTGAATAGAAAACTAGTAAAAATGACATATTTTAGTTTATTCCAAACAGGGACATCTTTTAATAATTCTCATTGTGCTTTCATTTATTTAACATGACTGTCTCTGTCTGTCCATCTCTTTCCCTAGCTCTGTCCACGTCCATTCTGGGCACAGAACGCAGAGCTTTCAGCATGCTATGCACACGCTTTACCACTGAGCTGTACCCCTAGGGCTTGTAACTATTATTTCAATTCTCTATGGTGGATGCTTTTAAATGCTTAGGAATGCCAATGGTTCAATTCTGTTCTGTTTTTAAAAAATTCTTTTGTACTGTAACCTTGTACGACTGAGGTCTTGTAACATTTGTTAGAAAAATCTATTTAAAGTTGGAAAATTTTTCTGTCCAAGGAGAGTTTTAGGAAAACTCTAGAAACAGGAAATCTACATTGTATTAATCACCTGATTATCAACAAAGCAAGTAACGGGTGTTCCTTGCTTTGGCTCCTCACCTAAGAACTAGCACGGATGTTAGGTTTGGTTTCCTCATGAAAGTACCAACAGTCTTAGGTTATCCTCTGGTCATGTTTAATTCCCTGATCCATGGCTTCTAGATTTTTGTATAGCACTTCAATATTTATTTTCTCAAAATGGACATGTTTTCTCATAGAGAAACCATTCCTAGTTCAGGGATGGTTTCCATTATGATGCTTTTGAGAAAGCTATCCCTTAAGAGTTGGGTAGATGGATTTGATCGTGTTTTCTCTTTTTCAGTTGCTTCCCCTTCTATTTGTGCAGCACTGTGTACATTGATCATAGCTGTAAGACTGACTAGGCTATGTAAATACCCATGCCTCTTTAGTGCTATGTCTTCTGAACCATTATGAGAGAAAAAAACACAAATTTGTGCATTTGAATGCTCACCTGCTGAAGGCAGGATATTATGTATCTGAGTTAAGAAATCTCATATGGCCACTGAGGGCATGAGAGCTCCTTCAATTTGTTTGTACAGTAGTGAGTACATGTCCCTAGCACTGTCCATCTCAAACAACTTCTACACTTGTTTTCTGGAATACACTATGCTTATAATTTCTTTATAGCAATTGCTTATCCCAGCCTTGTTAGGAAACACCTCTATTAAGGTTGTACCCAACGATGACCAGACAAGCTCTCTGAGCTTGGCATAAAATGGAGGACTCCCTTTCCCAGTGGGGCTTCCTCTTCTCTGCCTGACCTTATCTGGAGAGCCTGATCCCCACATCCTCTACCTAAGGAATGCCACTTAGTCCTTGGTGAAGTTATTCATTCTATTCCCTTTCTCCTGATTAATAACATGCCCAGCAATCACCCGGGATGCCTCTCCATGCAAATGTGGCATTTCCAGTACCTTAGGCTTCAGCCAATGTACATTCTCCTGAAAACCTTCCTACTCTTCAGGATTCATATAGCCCTTGTTCATCCTGAATAAAGAACACAAGCTGTTTTACTAAGTGTCATTCATGTAAGAGAGCTATTTCACTGAATACCACCTAAACCCGCTGTAACACTGAAATCCTTGGAGAAACCGCCTTCCTCCCCAAGTACTCATAGCCACATTGAGATCCTGGGCTCTGCTGTATCCTTTACCACCCCTGTGTGGAGCGATGCCTGGGTACCCCAAGGGAGAAAGTAGAACACAGAACCATATAGCTTCCTCTTCCTTCTTTACCTAGGACCCTTTTCCATTTTTATCTATTCCCTAGATTTTTCTCACCCAAATTCACATAGTTCAGTATCACAACATAGTTCAGGAGTTAACTGCTCTCCCTCCTTCCTAAATCTATATGGCCAGGCAGCATCTGCAAAAACCCACAGCATCATCATATTCACCTTTTAAACAGTTCTCCATCATGTTCAGAACAAAATGTAGCAGCTCTGCCTATAAGGTCTTACATGCCCAAACTCATTATCTCTCCATGGGCCTCATTGCCCAAATTTCTCTATTAGTTAAACTAGCTGACTGTGGTTCTTACATCAGACAAAGTGGAGCCCCTCTGAGGGGCCTGTGGCATTTCTATTTTCCTCACTAGCCATTTTTGTTTCATATCATTTAGATGTATTTCAACTATCTTGCCCCAAAAGAGACTTTCATCAAATATTTTCTCCTGGGTCTACTTTGTTCTCCCAGTAATACTGACTGACAAAAAGACAAAGATTCTGTCTTTCTCCTGCTAAAATGCTCTAAATAAGAGACTTTATTTACTATCTGCTGTCTGGTCAAATAACCTTTGGCACATATACCTAAGTAGCTTTTTCACTATATAAATTGAGAGAAGCAGAATAATGAGATATTTATTAAAGTATGAATAATTCAGTTATTGTTCATCATCTCATCTTTTCTAAGAGTCTAGTAACTGCTAGTGTTTAGTTTTAGGAATGCTTTCTATAGCATCAAAAGGATCCCAATACTTGCCAACACACAGATGGTATTTGCAGAATGAATACCTACTATGGTGGTTTGAATGAGGATGGCCTCCATAGCTCTTATCTATAGTTAGCAGAACTGTTTGGGAAGGATTAGGATGTACACCCTCGGGGTAGGTGTGGCTTTGTTGGAGAAAATGTGTCACTGGGGTTAGGCTTTGAGGTTTCAAAGTTTATAATGGGCCCAGTTTTACTCTGCCTCTGCATGCAACTTACTGATCAGATATGAGCTCTCAGCTACTGCTTCAGCAATATTCCTGCCTGCCTGCCATCATGGTCCCTGCCATGATGGTCAGGGACTAACCTTCTGAAACTATAAACAAGCATCTGTTTAAATGCATAAGTTGTCTTGATCATGGTATTTCACCATAGCAATAGACAGTGAGTAAGATGCCTACCCAACAAAATGGTTCAAGGTAACAGTGCTGTTGAGCAACTACAAACTGCCCCATCCTCTTAGGAAAGACTCGCTTATCAAAGCACAGACACCATATTTACAGCAAGAGTGCCTTTCTACACAGAGAAGAGGTCCTGAGTAACAACACCTAAGAGCATAGGATGCTATGTAGCCGGGAAAATACCTCAATCTCTGTAAGCCTTTCTCATCTACCAATGGAGGTGTCTAGTGACAAATCTCTGATGCAGGAGAATTACAAATAATTTGTGTAACTATGTAAGATGATGAAACATAATGTACCAGTCTTAAATTATGGTTTGCAGTGACTGCATCCCAGAGAGGATGAAAAGCAACTTTGCAGTGGGTAGGCCTGACAACCACATTCAGCTGGGTGATAGGGAGTCTCTACTGAGGGATGTTATGTTGGTAGTACATACTTCTGGCTTGATGTGAAAAAGATGATGCTTTACTTTGCTGGTTATCCCCATCTCCTATCCCCCAAAGTCTGTAGTTTCCATGTAATCATGAGAAAGATACCAGGCAAATCCCAGTTAAGGAACACTCTAAAAAACTGACCAGCATTATGAAAGTCATTGTCAAGGTCATCAAAATCAGAAAGTCTTAAACTTCTAAGGCTATGAGGAATCTAAAGATACATGATGACTACTAACGAAATGTGATTTATTGGAAGGAATACTGAAATGGAAAAATAGAAAATTTGGTAAAAAAACAAAACAAAACAAAAAAAACTATGGGAGAAAGTATGGAAGCTACTTAACACCACACCTAATCAAAATACAAAACACAGTATACCATAATAACAAGCAAAATTAGGTGTGCAGGAGATGTGGGCATCCTGTATTGTGTTTACTTTATTTCCTGTCATGGGTATGAACCTGAAGCTTCATGTCTGTTATGCAAGTACTCTATCATTGAGTACTGTATTTCTAAAATAACGTAATTCTCTGAAAAAGGAAGGGTATTGTGAAGATCAAAACATGTATGTTAAATTTTGAAACTGTCTTATATCTTAAAACTTTCAATGGTTAAAGAATTAGTTATACTTTGAGGCAGAAAATTTAAGGAGTACTCACTGTATAAATATAGTGTTCATAATTGCAATCATGCTGCCATCCAGCATGGAGGTAGGGTTAATAACAAAACATATCACATGCTTATTCAAAATAATAACTATAACGTAAAATAATGTAGAAAATGCTCATGACACTCTGTTTAGAGAAGGCACACAACTGAATGCACAGAATGTGTGATGGTTTGAGTAACTATGGCCCCCCATAGACTCATGTGCTTGAATACTTAGCTATAGGGAGTGTCACTGTTAGGATAGTGGCCTTGTTGGAGTAGGTGTGGCTTTGTTGAAGGATATGTGTCAGTATGGAGGTGGGATTTGGCATCATATATATGTTTAAGCTCTGCCCAGTGTGGAACACAGTTACCTTCTGTTGCCTGTGGATCAAGATCTAGAACTCTGGGCTCCTCTAGCACCATGTCTGCCTATATGATGGCATGCTTTCTACCATAAACTAACTAAATCTCTGAAACTGTGAGCCAGCACCAATTAAATTTGTCCTTTCTAAGAGTTGCCTTGGTCATGGTGTCTCTTCATAGCAATGAAACCCTAACTAAGACAGTATGATTATAGAAATTATAAGATACTTGTAAAAATATACATTAAAATGCTAGCAGAGAAGGTATGGATTAATATAGGTGATTCTTCTCTTTTTATTTCCCTATAATGTGGACACAGTGTTTTTAAATGGGAAAAATGGATGTAACACGAGATGTACATAAAAACAATAGGTATTAATCAAAAAACATTTGAAGACATGTTCTTGCAGTTTTCAGGTTTCAGTTGATGTGAAAGAACACCATGCCTGTAAGGAAGAATAGAATCATGGCATTGTAGGAAAATGGCCAGAACTGGGGATCATCATGTTAACTGAAATAAGCCAGATGCTAAAAAAACAGATAGTGTGCATTTTCTCTCAAATGCAGAATATAGACCAAAGTTCTAAAAAGAACTGAAAGGACAAGAGTGAATGCATATGAAGAAGAAGGGGCCAGTGGGAGAGAGAGTGAGGATAAGACAGAAAAGATGAGCAAAACACTCTATGTGCATGAATAAAAGTGTCACAGTGCAACCTATTGTCTTATATGACTGATGTACACTAATAAAAGGAGAACAGAAAGAGAAAGAAACAAAACAAAGAAAACATCTACCCTGACCTAAAGCAATGTGGTGATGAAGGGTTTATTTCAGTTTGCCTGTCACAGTCCATCAGGAAGGGAAGCCAGGACAAGAACTCAAGGCTGAAACTTGGAGGCAGGAGCTGAAGCAAAGGCCATGCTAATTGAGTGGCTCCTAATAGCTTGCTCAGTCTGCTTTCTTAGAGCTCCCAGAACCACTGACCCAGGCGTGGCACTTCCCATACTGAGCTAGACCCTCCCACATCAATCATTGACCAAGAAAATCTAAATGACAGAACAATAATCTAATGGGGGCATTTTCTCACTTGTGGCTCCTTCTTCCCAAGTGATTCTGACTTGTGTCAAGCTGGTACAAAAGTAACCAGCACACTTTCATGCTATTACAAACTAAGCTTTGTCCTTTAACAGATCTTAGTTTGGTTTCAAATTGAGTCCAAGGGTTGTCTATGAACTTGGATGACAAAATAAATTGCATCCTTATTCTCAATTACTGGTAACAGAAACAGCCTTTCCTTCCTGCCACAGGCAACAATAATATAAGCAGAAGACCTGACACTGCCATCAACAGACATCAGAGCTGTTTTTATATTACCATTTTATGCAGGTATCTCAACATAACCTTTATACTAATCAGTGTATATTATCACCATATCACGGTTTAAATATTTATTGGACTTGCTCTGCTTTAGCACATAATGATTTAATAATCATAAATTTGTGTTTTAAAAATATTTGGTTGACTAGACATCAGTATAATTTCCTACTGGCTCTTTCAGTTCATTCTACTCAATTAAGAGCAGAATTATGATAAATTCATAGGATTCGTAAGACCTGCATGACAGTCCCCGGTCATAAAGTTTAGATATCTCTCACTGAACAAAAGAGGACATAGAGCCCCTCTGAAAGCAACCCAGCATTTTAAGGCTGGCTCATAGATGAATTTTCATATAAGTGCTGAGAGCCCTAGAGATAGTCTGGTGGCAACAAGTGTTATCAAAATGGTCCACAGACAGAAGTCAATAGTCTACTGATGAAAGGCTACCCAAATGGGTAAGAAAGTTGATAAGGATAAGCTATTTTCTGTTTTGCAAGTTTAAAAGATGATGTCTAATGGACTATACTTTAGCATCAAGAGAAGAATTAATTTCCCATGGAACATAGTGCAAGTATTTTACATGGAAATGGACTAAATGCAAAGGCTAATGCATTGTGAGCCTGTCTCACTATGTCTTTATAGGTTTTTGTTTCCTGCTAAAAGTAAATTATCTAAAGTTACTGGGAAAAAAGTAACACAGTTTGACTTGTCAGTTGTAAAGCTGCTTGATCTCAGCTGGAAACTAGGCTCTCACAAATGATTAAAGATGATGATAATGGCTAAAGTCTACCGACTCACTAGACAAGTACTTCATATAGACTAATTATCTCAATAGCCCTAAAAAGCTGAGACAGCGTTACACTCATTTTAAACACAAGGATATCGAGGTCCAAGAGGTTAGAAGTGAGTGGTCAGTCCAAGGTAATAGCCGTGATGCTACAGCCCAAGCATCTACTGACTATGTCAGACACCCATGGATGCTAATATAGAAAAATGACCTTCAGCATACAAAAACTGTTAGTCTCTACATCTTTAAGATGCCAGACATGAACATATTTCAGGAGGAAAAATCTGAAGCTTGTGAGCAGCAGCCAGAACAGAAGAGATACAATAAAAGAAAGATGGAACGTTCAACATTTTTGAATCTCAGTGAAAAATCTCCATGGGATTTACAGGCACTGAATCCCCAGCAAAAATGCCTCCAATACAGATGCTTTAAAAAACCACTAGGCACAGACACCTTCCCCAGAAGAAACACTGTGAATCCATCCATCTACATAGTGGGGCCAGCTGTTTGGTCACAGGTGATACAAAAATACCCAATGACTTTAATAGTAAGGTATTTTTTTTAATGTGTTCCTTTTGGAATATGAGGAACTTCTGCTCTGGACATAATTTGAAATGAAACTCATTTTTCACAACTGAGACAGGCATCATTTTGCTTCCTATTTATTCTTATCCTTTGCTGCTCAGTTGGAAAGATTTCATTACTTTTGTTCTGTGAAGTCTTCTGCTAGCTTCCAAGTATTTGCTTCTTATAGGAATCTCAGCAGCTCAAGGCTACATTCTAAAATAGCAATAAACATCTAGTGTGTGTGTGTGTGTCTGTGTGTGGTGTACGTGTGTATGCATGTATGTGTGTATTTTAAGATTACTGATTCTAGACCCATATGACATGAATAATTCTGGTGTTGACCTCTTGCCTTTCAGCTTGGGAAAATTTCCCAGCTGCTATGTCCTTCAGTGTTCCCATTTATGAAACAGGAAATAATAACAGCATTTTGTACCATAACGTTATCATGAAGACTAAAAGGTCCAATGTAAGTACAGCCCCAAATCTGACACACAGTGACCTAGCATACAAGACGCAAGAGGCGACTATTACTACTGCTACATTTACTAGACTGTAAGATCCACAAGGCTGAAGAATCCTTATATTTTGATCATTCTTGTATGTACAGTATTAAACAGAGCTGGGTACAGTGTGTATATCCAGCAAGTGTTTATTGAATCAATGAAACATTCAATTGTCTCTATCCATTTCACTTCACATTTAGTCCCCTGTATATTCCTTTTCATTCTCCTTAAGTCCTTGGTTCTCATTTTTAGAATAAATGTCTTGGCCCTGTCCTCAAAACAGAATACACTAGAAAGCTTTTATTGCAATTTCACTTTACCCATAAACTGCTGGGGAATATAAGTCCATCAGGTTGTTCAGTGTGGTGACTATTTCACATCTGAATCCTGTGACCCGGTGACCTAAAAAACACTATAATGGACAGGTGTCACCCGGGAACAAGTTGTAGTTGAGATAGGACCTTAAACAATGATTATTGCTCACTCTGCTCTTCTTTTGGTGCACCACAAAGCAAAGCATTTTACCTTAGCACAAATGGCATCAGTAAGGATCGCTAATCCTCCTCACCTGGCCAAGCATCTACCTCTAACGAGGACCCAATGCTAGCCAGGCACTGTTCATGGTAAAGAGGACAGATACCAAGGGCAGAAATCTTGTTCTCCCTCTCCTCCCCCCCCCCCGTGTGTGGGTGTGGGTGTGGGTGTGTGTGTGACTTTTGATACAGGATATCATACAGTCCAGTCTGGCTTCAAACTTACAGTGTATCTGAAGATAACCTTGAACTCTTCACCACCTCTCAACCGCCCAAGTACTAAACTTATAGATAAGCATCCTTATACCTGGCCAGAAACCCTTTTCAGTAGTCTAAGTTCTTTGAGGAACTGAGCATATCACAAAGGAGCACACAGACACTTGTAGGTGTGTATCAGAAGCTATGATGGGCAAGGAACAACTGTGACAAAGTGACATTTAAGCTGAGTAGTGAGGAGTTTGGCATTGCGAAGCACTCCTCTTTTGTGTCATCTGGATATGTGATGACCACAATGGACCAGACTGTTCAAAATGATAGGTGTCAACATTCTGCATGGCCCTGCCACACCCTGCATCATTGAGGACCCATAGGAAAGTACTAGAATTGTCCTTAACAACTGTATCCTCCAAAACTGCCATTTTTAAAGCACAGAGTCATTCTTTTCTGAACTTAATTTCTTTTTCTCATTTATTTTTTTTTCAAACCCAACTTAGGTTTTCTAGTTAACATGTAAGTGCCTGGTAAAAGGAGAAGAAATATGCAAGTGTTAGTGGGGTTTCTTCTGATCAATAATTAATTCCCTTGGTGATCTAATCCCTGCCCATGATTTTAAATACCATCTATATACGAATGGATGGCAAATTTACAGTTAGCTTGGGATTTTTCTCAAGATTCAAGAGCAAACTGTATACTGACCATTCAATATTTCCATTATTTTTGAATATAGACGAGCGATCTTCAAGTCTACCATCTGCAAACTCGATTATTAGTTCCTAATCTTTACTGCTTTCAAATCTGTTCTGTCTAAAGTGCTCCTTGTCTCAGTTGTTGGAGAGCTGCTCTGGTAGAAAGCCTTGGATTTCTTGACATCTTAGCCATTGACTGCATTAACAAATACTGTCAACTTTTCCTCCACAAGCCATGCTGACTCTGCCTGTATGTTCCCGAGCTAATCCACATCGCCTGCACTCTGACCCCTGATCTGCCCATGTATTTTGCTTCCTTGAGAAATGTATTGGACTAAAAGCTGAAACCAGTGTCATATCTTTTCTAAAGACACTATGGAAACAACAGAAGAGCCCATTATCATTCCGTATCTTTACTTGGCATAAATCCAGACCCTTGGCAGAGCTCACACTTTCTGCCATTGCTTTCTCCTCCTTCCCATTATGGCAGAGGCCAACTGAGCCACAGATGCACCTGCTTGTACTCCAACGCTCTCTGGCAAGTTCCTTCCTCAAATGACTGTGGGGCTTTCTCCTTAGTTTTACTTGGGTTTTTATTCAAACACTACTCATTTAGAGAGGACTTTCCTAGTCTTCCTGTAAAACAGCAACACATAATTTGCTTAACCTTCATAATCCCTGTTGCTTTCATCTTATTTCTCTATATCACAAATACTTCCTGAACATGTGCTGCACTGCCCTGATGCTGAGAACCCAGCAGTGAAGAAAAGAGGCAATAATCCCTTTATTTCAAGGTATTTACTTTCCACAGGGCAGAGAAACAAGCATCCAACAAAACAAACAGCATGCTGGGTAGGAAGAGCTTCTACTGTGAGAATCAGAGAATCAAAGCTGGGGAAGGGGCACAGGATGTGTTTCAGCAGCATGGTAGTTGCCACTATAATACAGAACGCTTCCCTGATTGGTAGTTACTTAAACTCTTAGTGTAAGGAAAGTGAGCAGGGGAACATCTTGAAAATAAGTATCCAGGCAGATGGAAGAGCAAGCACAAAACCTTGAAGCTAGATCAGGGATGGGGGAATTCCAATGGCAGTCAGACACCAGTGTGGCCAGGAGCCCTTCTCATCACCCGCCATTACAGCATACAATGAAAGAAAAGTACCTTTTCTCACCAGAGTACTGGATTCCTAAGTACAAAACTCTTAAGAAAATAACAGGCCTAAGGTTGGGGAGCTGGCAAAAGTGCTTTAAGGCAAACCTGATGATCCAAGTTGGATTCAAAGAACTGGAATAAAAGCTGGATGCAGAGGAATACGCATGCATAATCCATCAGACTCCAGTGGGAAGGTAGGAGGAGAGGAAAAGAGAGTTTCTAGACATCTGCAGGCCAGCTAGCTCAGTGTACTGAGTGGGGAGACCATGTTTCAAACAAGGGGAATTGAAGAGGACCAATGAAGGTGTCCTGTGACTGCCATACAGTGCTGTGGCATGTATACACCTGCATACGACACACACACACACACACACACACACACACACACACACACACACACTCCAGAACTAACACTACTTTATAATAAGTTACAATTGATGTTGATCACAGTAAAGATTCAATGTGTATTTATTGAATGAACTGTCATGTCCTACCAACAACTTTACTGTTCATGCTCCTTAAGGTAGCCCATCCCCCACCTGTGTGTGTATGTGTGTGCGTGTGTGTGTATGCATGTGTGCTCCTCTTTCTGTCTGTCTGTCCATCTCTGTGTCTCTGTTTCTTTCTCTGTCTCTGTCTCTGTCTCTCTCTCTCTCTCTGTGGTGTGAGCACGTACGCAGATTACAGTCCCTACTATGTGCTGGAGGAGGCCAGAAGGGGAGGTCAGATCTCAATCACTCTCCACTGTACTCTTTTGAGCCACTGAACCTGGAGCTAGGCTGTATGCTAACAAGTGCAAACAGTCCTTCTCTCTCCACTCCTCACTTTGGTGCCATTAGAGACAGATCCAAGGGTGGCTACACACAGCTCTTCATAGTCTCAGTAAGCCATATCCCTATCCTCAGGCCCAGGCTCATTAATTTTTCTTGACTATTACTTTCATACAACTGAACTTCTGTCTTTCAAAAGTCTCCACTGCAGGATGTGACCTCCCATTTTAAAGGAAAAATTTCCTGGTGGCTCTTCAGCTAAATGTCATTTCTCCCTACTATAGACAGATAACTACACTGTTGCTGCTGCGTAGGAAGCTGCACAGGGCCCTGGGCATGCCTGATTCCTCGAGTAGTCGGCTGCCTAAGCACACCAGCCTCAAGCTGCCGAAGCCACGAGGCAGGAAAGCACCTTTTGGAGGAAGATTTGCTCCATGAATCACCCATTAAAATTAGCACTGGATTTCATGGTGGCTGACAAAAGAACCCAACAACCTCAGAATGTCTTCAGCATCTCAGATTTTAAACCTCTTTCCTGACTACAAACTTCCTTGCAAGGAATTCTTCCCCAGTGAGCAATCTAGGCATTCTACAATGGTATACAGTAATTCCAGAACTAGGAGAGATCTAAGTTTTAATTTAAAATGCTGGGACAGGAGTAGGGCCAAGATAATGCTTCGCTGGCCACAGAGTCTGTTTTCAAGACTGACCATGACAGGCAAGGCAGTGCAGAGGTTCCTCCATCTTGTATTCTTGCTGAGGCCACTTCAGGTTGAACCTGAATCTGGTCTCCTTGATGGAGAATTCCAGGGAAAATTAGGTAACTCTAAGGCCAAGATGCCCCAGCTAATTTCCTTTAGCTTCCGTTAAACTGCTGCTTATGCAGAACAACCCTCCTGCCTCTAGATAACCACTTATCAAAGCTTCTATTAAGTAGCTTGCTTGTATGAATACCATTTCTACCCACCTCAGCTGCTGAATGAGATGCCGGGATGTGGTTTCTGCCTTCAAAAAACCCCCATGCTCTGGAAGCTTGGCACTATACTTGGGTCCCTGAGTATAGTACCAGCCAACTGGAATAAAGACTTTCAATTGCCATAAACTGTGTCTGAGTGGTTATCTCTGGTGGACTTCCTGTAATGTGATGACCTGATATTAATAATGCCTGGGACACACAAGGTAGACTTTAAGATCCAATTCCCATAAGTTGTCCTCTGACAGCCATATGCTCATCATGAAATGCCCAAGTCCTGTGTTCCCCCAGATACATGGACACAGAATAAATAAGTACAAGTGTAATAAAAACCATAAAGAAAAAATTCTGGGCCTGTGAGATTGCTTAACTGTGAAGACATTTGCCTGCCAGAGCCCACAGTAAAAGGAGGGAATGAGCTTCCAACCTTGTCATACTGTATATGTGCCTTGTCACACACCTCTCCCCCATAGTAAACAGAATACGCCAGTTTTGAATCTGTAATATACTCCTGATCATTTATGGATAAAACTAATAGAAAAGAAGGACCAATACTTGCTTGGAACAATGAAAACGGTGTGACCTTCTACCTTGAATGATCTGGCCTTTTAAAGAACTTAAAATTTTCTTAAGACCTTAAAATCATACTTTGGGCAAAATGAACCAGAAAGTACTACAATCCTCATTCCAAGCAGACTGTGAACAAAGAGAAGACCACCGTGTGTGTGTGTGTGTGTGTGTGTGTGTGTGTGTGTGTGTGTTTGGGTGGACATGCTAATGTCATTGTTATCAAAGACCTGAAAGGTTCCCATAACTGAAAGGCTAATTAGCACGTCCCTTTTAGGGCAAGCAAGCCTTGATTGAACTTTCTTTTCTTCCCTCATGTAAGCCTTTCTTTCTCTGTAATCATCAGCAATATGAGTGATGAACTCAGGTCGCATGCTGAAAAATGGGTTGTGTGGTGTACCTTTCCTGAAGGGGACCTGTAAAATTGTAATGCTTTGATGAGCTCATTGTTCCTCCAGTTTAGGTCCATTTTTAACTTGGCTGTTGCTTTGCTCTTCGGCTTTATGTTTTTTTTTTGTCCACATTCCAGTGGCATGGATGAAGAAAAGTGCTGTCTGGAGTGTTCCTGGCTTTGAAACTGTCATCTAGTCATTTAAATACAAGACATACTGCCAAATATTAATGATAATTATTAGTAAAAGGCTATGATGAAAAAGATCCCCAGGATATAAAATTACCGTTTTTATGCACTCATTCTAACACAAATGACTGTATTCCTCTTTAGTGGTAATGTTAAATGATACTTTGGATATTGGAAGTTCTGGAAAATGAGTGGGTGAGCTACTCTTTGGGCTCACAGCCACCTGATGGCTTTGATGTAGTTTAAGGAATTATCTTTACAGAATCCAAGCTGATTGATAGATACTGTCAAGTAATTTGTGACTGAGACATCTATGAAAACTAATACAAAAAAGTTTTAAATTCTATTTAAAATAGAGAGGTCCAATTCAGGTTCACATGCTTTAAGCTATCCCTGGTATACTTTAGGGGCTTCTGTGTAGGAAAATTACATTATATTTCATTTTGGTAATTTCTATAATCACCAGCAAATGACTAAACTATTCAAATAGTAGTTTAACATTAAGGAAAAGAAGAGAGCTTTTATACTTAAATATTGTAGCCTCCTCTTTGCTGATTGTATAATTTGATATTGTTTGATAGTCAAAAGACTACTGTTGAAATAAAAGGTTATTTTTGTTTTATATATTTTAATTTATATTATTTTTATGCAAGTTAAGTTTAATGACTATTAAAAATTGAGACAATAGTAACCTTTAACTTATAAATTTAAGTGGATCCTATTACCTTTTCTGGAAATAAGGGGATAGTACCATCTTACTTGTTTTGAGACAGAGTCTCATATAGTCTAGGCTGACCTTGAAGTCTTTGTAGTCACGGCTGGTCTTGAACTCCTGACCTTGAACTAACTCCAGGTCTTCAGCTCCTCAATGTCAGGGTTGGAGGTGTGCACCACCACACTCAACAGCAGGATAAAATTATTTTCCTTTTAGAAAGTATCTTTGTCAGACAGTAATAGAGCAGTGTAATTTATGTTGTAAAGATTCCTTCTTGCAAACATTAGCTGTGCTCTGAATACATACATGGAAGTTCCTGTATATCTAGAGAGATTATGCTACATTATAGCAACAAAATGTGACATGTTGCTAATATGCTGTAGGAGGAGATGAAAGGAAGAGAGCAAATTTGGCAACACCTGGGGAGACACTTCCTTGAAGAACACAGGAGTGGAGAGACCTCATAAGCATTCAGGGAGGCAAACATGGGAAGTTGGTTATACCATTTTCTTTACTTTTGTAGTGATTGATGATTTTCATAACAAAAGCTTTTAAAGTCTTTTCTGGTGTACCCAAAGAACATGTAAGGATAGTCTTTAAAAAGTATGTTCCAGGATACCAAAGTGGTTGGAGAGGAAGGTTCTGGAGAATGCTAGGTAAGGGAAAAAGGGAGTTTGAAACTTATTAAACTGAGAAAGCACAGAATAAAAGAACTGCAGACTGGAATTTGTGGTGGCCATTGGGAGTCATCTTATTGATTAGCAAGAATGAATCCAAATGTAAATATCATCAGTAGTTCTATATCCCAGGCCAAACCTCCTGTGGAAGCCCTCTGCACTTCCAGAAGCCAAGCAATTTCTCAGAACCCCAGGAAAGCCCTGGCTGGTAGACCATCAAAGCTCCCTCAGCACTTTGTCCAGATTGCCCCAAACTGCCTCTCCTTTCCTCTTCACTATATACTCAGGCCCAAATCCTGAAGAAGTCCCCTGCTTCACCCAAGGACACACCAGCACCCAGAATTCCAGGTAGGTTGCTTGCCCAAAGACAGCCCCTGGTCTCTCAGTGCCTGTCTAGCCAACCCCAATGGGGTCTCCCCTCCTTGTCACCATATCTCCCCCCAAGCTCCTAGGGAGGATCCCCAGTAAGAAGACAGGCCATGTCCTCCTGCTCCAACTTTGGCAGAAACCCCCTACTTGACTAGAGGCCATTCTGGTCATCAGAAGTCCAGCCCCCAAATGAAGCAAAGATTCTCTATTCAACCACAGGCAATTCCTGCCGGAAGACTAGAGAGGAAACAGAAAACAAGGAACAAGTCACCCATCCAACAAAAAGAAACCCAGAAATCAGTAACTAGCTCTAAAATCACTCCAAAACAAGAAGTCTAGATGTCAGAGCAAGAACACAGTGAACAACAGCCAGGGTAATGTCGTCACCAGAGTTATTCTATGAAAACAAACCCTAAATATTCCAACAAAGCTGAAGCACAAGAAAATCTCCTTAAAACCAACTTTATGAAGATGATAGAGGTCCTTAAAGAGGAAATAAATAAATCTCTTTTAAAATCCAGGAAAACACAAAGAATTAGAGGAAATGAATAAATCCCCCAAGCAATTGTAAAAAATTAATAAATCCCCCTAATGAAAGCCAAGAAAAACAAATAAACATGGAAATGAATACGATGGTTCAAGACCTGAAAATGGAATTAGAAGCAATAAATAAAACATAAACATACAGAATTCTGGAAATGGAAAATCTAGGTAAATGAACAGGAACTATAGACACAAATGTCACTAACTGAATACAAGAGATGCAAGAAAGAATCTCAGATGTTGAAGATACAATTGAAGAAATAAATACATCCAGACAATATGGGAGGCTATAAAAAGAACAAACCCATGAATAACAGGAATAGAAGAAGATTCCCAGTTCAAAGGCCCAGAGAATATTTTCAACAAAGTCATGGAAGAAAATTTCCTAACCTAAAGATGAACATGCCTATAAACTTACAAAAAGCTTACAGAACATTAAATTAGATTAAGCCAGAAAAATATTGTCCTTGCCACATTTTGATCAAAAGACTAAACACAAAGAACAAAGAAAAAATATGAAAAGCTGCAAGGGAAAAATGCCAAGTAACGGATAGGTCAGACCTATTAGAATTATATCCAACTTTTCAATGGAGGCTCTATAAGCCAAAAGGGCCTGGACAGATGTCTTACAGACTCAGAGAGACTACAGATTCTAGACCCAGACTAAGAGACCCAGACTACTATATCCAGCAAAATTTTCAATCACCATAGATGAAGAAAACAAGATATTCCATGATAAAGTCAAATTGAAACAACATCTATCCACAAATCCCACCCCATTGAAGATACTAGAAGAGAAATTCCAACCCAAGAAGGTTGATTATACCCACAAAACACAGGCAATAAAATAATCTCACACTACCACCACCACCACCACCACCACCAACAACAACAAATTAATAGAAATTAACAATCTTTGGTCATTAATATCTCACTCACTATTAATGGACTCAATTCCCCAATAAAAAAACACAGATTAACATAATGGATGTGAAAACAGGATCCATTCTTTTGCTGCATACAAGAAACACACCTCAACATCAAAGATAGACAGTACTCCCAAAATAAAGGGTTGGAAAAAGATTTTCCATGAAAATGTACCTAAGAAACAAGCTGGTGTATCCATTCTAACATTCAACAAAATACACTTCAAACCAAAGTTAATCAAAAGGGATGTGGAAGGACACTTCATATCCATCAAATGAAAATTGCTGCAAGATGATTTTTCAATTCTTATTGTCTGTGCCCCAAACACAAGGGCACCCACACTTGTAAAGAAAACATTACTAACGCTTAAATCACACATTGACCCTCACACATTGATAGTGGGAGACTTCAATACTCCACTTTCACCAAATGGTTAGGTAATCCAGAAAAAAACTACACAGAGAACTAATGGAGCTAACAGGCATTATGAAGAAAATGCATCTAACAGATATCTATAGGACATTTCATCTAAACTCAAAAGAATACACCTTCTTCTCAGCACCTAATGGAACATTCTCCAAAATAGACCATATACTCAGGCACAAAGCAAGTCTGAACAGATACAAGAAAATTAAAATAACTTCCTATATCCTACCACCATGGTATCAAACCACCATGGATTAAAGCTGGATTTCAACAACAACAGAAACAATTGAAAACATAGAAACTCATAGAAACTGAATATACACTGGGGAAAAAAAGAGATAATCTTCAACAAATGGTGTTGGTCTAACTAAATGTCTGCATGCAGAATGCAAATTGGTTATTTTTTCACCTTGTGCAAAACTAAATACAAGTGGATCAAAAAATTCAACATAAAACTGGATACACTAAATCTGATAGAAGAGAGACTGGGGAATAGCACTGAATGCATTGGCATAGGAGACTACTTCTTGAACAGAACACCAACAGCTCAAGCACTAAGATCAATAATTAGTAAATGGGACCTCATGAAACTGAAAAGCTTCTGCAAGGCAAAGGACACTATCAAAAGGACAAAACTAACTAACACTGTCCAAAGGATAAAACTAGTCTACAAAATGGAAAAGATTTTCACCAACTCTACATCCAACATAGGGCTAATATCCAAAATATATAAAGAAGTCAAGAAAGTAGATGTCAACAAACCAAATAACCCAATTTTAAAAAATGGAGTACAGATCTAAAGAGAGAATTCTAGACAGAGAAATCTCTAAAGCCCAAGGAGCACTTAAAAAAAGTTTCAACATCCTTAGTTATCAGGGAAATGCAAATCAAAATGACTTTGAGATTCTATCTTACACCTGTAAGAATGGCTAAATCAAAATAAAGTTTAAAGGTGAAGATATATTGATGAATGCAGTGAAATTATAAACTATAAGCTGGCTAGTAGTGGGTGGATTACTACCTGACGAGGATTGTTCTAGGTGTTTCCTAAGGGTTGAATTGTTTGACTTTCACATCAAATAACATCTCTAATCATTGAAGAAAATCCAAGGCATGTGAGAACCACATAACTCATCTTACATTAGATGGCCAGTAAGTAGATGAGCTGGCATGAAAAATGGACAAGTTCATCCAGGATTTAGAAAAAGGAAAACAGACAGATGAAGGAGAAAATACTACTGTGGGCAGCAGAAAAATACAAAAGCAAGAAGCCAGATGCCAGGAACAGCGGGAAAGTAAAAACAGCATCAATAGAACAGTGGCCTAGCCCTAGTGAAGGCAGTCTCAAGGAAGGGGTGTGATATACAACATTGGAAGTGTCAGAGAAGGGTAAAGACTTAATGCATCTGCATTTGCCATTTCTGGTGAGACAAGAGTTTGAGAGAGTGGTGGGGTCAGAAGGCAGAAATAGAGAACTGGGGGCTTGTTATAGAGAGGGAAGAGATGGTAAACTAAGTTTTATAATACTACCTATGGGAAAAAACCCTATGGAATTTTCTAACAAAAGAAAATAAGAAGGTTTACTGAACCTTGTAAAAATCACATCTTCATCTGATATGTGGGAATAACTCATTTCAGTAAGAAGGAGGCTAAGACGAAACAAGGACCTTCTCTTGATCCTAATGCCAGATCAACAGAGGCAGAATATCCAGGTAAACTTTCTTAAGCTGATAATCATTGAGGCTTAGTATTTTCGCTTTTTAATTTTAAAAGGTTACTACGTACATCACTGTGACAGGATATTTGTGTGAGAGACTGAGTGACAAATCAGTGAAAGACCTGACAGAATAGAATATGTCCAAGTCCCATGAGAAGAGAGAGCAAGGGAAACTGTTTAAGGAAGCAGTACAGAGAGAAAGGAAGCAGTTTTATCAGAATAGTTATATAGAGACAGGTTGCAGAGAGAGAACAAGCTAGAACCAGGTGAAGGCAGAACAAGCCAGAAAATGAGAATGAGACTGAACATATTGCCAAAGTTAGTATGAGGCCAAGCAGGGCAATTTAGGAGAGGCTGAGAGAGAAGCCAGACTGAATCAGTCAGCTTGGAGAAGAGTTTGAGCCAGAAGAGCTGACTGTTTGATCCAGCCAGAGTTCAGAAAGAACTAGAAAGGGTGAGTTTTTTCAGCAGTAAGTATCAGAGGCTGAAAACATTGTAGATCTAGATTAGATTGAATGGAGACTAGAAGCTTCTAGGACTAGGCCTAGATTAGCAGACGGAGGCAGTAAGCCTCCAAGACAACAATTAATGCAGGAGATTAAAAGTTACATTTATACATCACATCTTCTTAGTCTTAATTTTCCAATGTGTGTGTGTGTGTGTGTGTGTGTGTGTATGCATACACATATATGCACATATACCCAAGTGCACACTTGTCTAAAATTAAATTTTAAAATGTGAGCATTTAATTTTACTATAAAAATCCTAAGGTTAAGAATGGAGAATCTACAAGCACCAATTTACTAAACTAGCATTATCCCAAACAATGATGTATTAACAGCTCTTCTTAGATTTACAGATAAATGTAGTCTTTATCTCTCATCAAAGAAGCTTCTCTAGGAGACTACTACAGCAAACCACAGCCAATCACCATGCAGAGCTGTAAGATCCAGTTCCAATGGATACAACTACAAAATAGTCCTGCACTCAAGGCTTGGGGAACATTGCAGAAGAGAGTCAAAAAGATTACAAGAGCCAGAGGATCAGGGAGTTTATTGTGAAATTGTGTCTCCTAGCAACACCAGAACCTATGCCTGTAAAGTCTCACCAACATGGCTACCTGAATGTGAGCTGAACAAGTGATATCAGTGAACATGTCAAATTAGATGAACCATACACAAAGAACTACAAGAACCAAAAAATGTAAATAAATACAGAAATAGATAAAAATGAAAATATTAAAATTAAGTATTTTGTGAATGAAGATTAAACCTCAACATCTGCAGTGGAAGCATTTCCTCTTGCAATGAATTTAAGTGAATTATAATAAGAGGTGCCATAATAAGTATGCAGGCATAGAAGGCAAAAGATATTAGAACTGTATTAGTTGCGGAAGGACTCATTATAAAACAAGGACATTGAATAAAATGGTAAAAATATAAAAAAGTGATGCTACATCAGTGTTAATCCCAAACACTTAGCATGAGTTTAAAAGATAAATAATAAAGAAGAGAAAGAGGACATCAATAAATAAAACACCTACTTAAGTATATGTGTACGAAGAGGTATAAAGAACAGGAGAAAGAGGACATAGATTGCTTTTCTTTTGCTACAGAGAAATGCATAGCTACACACATACATGTCCACATGCACATACATATATCTCAAGAAGAAATCAATCGAAGGATGAGAACTCATGCGAGTGATTATGTATAACAGCCAATAGAACATTGTGCTTGTCTGCTTTTTTGGATTCAAGGCTTTATCTACATATGCTAATCTGTACTGTTTTCAGAGGCAGAAAACAAACACATATTTGCTTGTTATCCTGTATGTTTATATTCTCATGGAACTGTTAAGACTTTTTAAAACTTAGCTAGAAATTATTCTGTTGCCTTTGTTTTTTTCTTGAAACTTGAAAATAAGCTTCTATTGCTGAAGACACGACATACATCAGACAGAGGACTTGAATGAAGCTGGAACTAACCTCCTAGAACACTAGCTTTTGTAGCATCAAACTGCCAGGGGAGAAAAGCAATTAAAGTCCTAGCCAGCTGTAAAGCCTACCAACCACATTAGTGAACAGCACAGCAAGATACACCCAAGGGTTCAATACTGACACTTTTATCTTGGGGTAACCAACAGCAATCTGATTGGAGTAAGCTTCTTTTTGTAGCAGATGGAGACCATTACAGAAACTCACAACATGCAGAGATCATGGTGTGCCTATTACCAATTGATACATCTACAGCACAATTCTCTATATTTAAGGTTTAGGAATCATCAGGGAAGAGAAGCAGGAGAAAGGTGGTAGGAACCAGAAGACCAGTATGTCTGTTACTATGAGATAAGGTCTTCCGTATAAGACAGGGAATTGCATTTATGAAAACTTAACAATATGGATGCCTAAACAAGACTTGCACAATGATACTACCGGTTGACACCCAGCATGGCTGTGGGAAATCTCACAAGGCTACACCTTACACCTATAGATAAAAAGTTACAGTCTTCTCTAGGAACATGTACCTGGATAGGTTATTCAACCCTAACTGGTCAGCCCTAAACACATATACATATGAATGATAATAAATGCACTCAGCAGATCATTCTCTCTCTCTCTCTCTCTCTCTCTCTCTCTCTTTCTCACACACACACACACACACACACACACACACACACACAAACACACACCATTAATAATTAAAGAAGCCATGAAGCTAAGCGGGAGTTGGAGGGCCGTGGAATGACTTGGAGTGGGGAGAGTGGTGGGGAGAATGATATAAATACAGTATTCATACATGAAATCTCAAAATTATTTTAAAAGGAAATCATTTGTATTTATGACCTAAGATGACTGCAGGAAGAAAGTTATAGACTAAGAGGTAGAAGTTAAAGTTATAGATACTCTAGAGCCATGAGTCAAAATGGGGTTGAGTTAATTCGCAGTGTTAATTCTGACAGGACATTACTTCTTTGAAAGACCTCTCATTCTTTATCTACATTAGAAAAATAGTTCTTTTCATATTAATGTTTTCATACTATTTAGCATGTGCCTGAAGATCTGGTGCTTTGAAAGCAACAATAGATTGAACTGATATGTATTTAATCTTCAAACAATAACATAACAGACTCACAGTGTGTTAAATGGGATTAGTGTAATGGAAGGGCTGGATATCTTAGGAGTGGAAGATTTCTAATGATCTGCCATGGGCAGTGACATATAACTTTAGTGCCAGCAGTTGAGAGTCAGAGGCAGAGGCAGGTAGAGCTCCGTGAGTTCAACACAGTGAATTCCAAGCCAACCATACATAGTGAGATATTGTCTAAGAAAGAAAGAAATTAGGAAAGGAAGGAAGAAGGATGAAGGAAGAAAATGACATATTAAATCTGTTTTTAAGACTTTGTTTGATTGGAATAAAGATGTTGGAGCAAGGCCAAAAGGATCTTATTTTATATATGCACACGCCTGTCTCAGAACGGATATTATTGCCATGGAAATCTTACATAGTAACCTGTACTTTTAATGACATGTTAGTTGATCTAAGGTTTACTGAATATGAGCTAATGCCTTTAATCGCCTTTTTACTACTTCTATGGATAAAAAAAAATGATGTGTCACAGCTCCTAAGAGGTTAAAAGAACAGGAGTTGTATTAAGGGAAAAATCAGATAAATAATTAGATAACTAAGGCAGCAAATCTGGCTTTTATAAAAATAATTTCTTTCTTTCTATTTGCTTAGAACTCAGCAGCAAGGATAAGAGATAACCTGGAAATGTTGGCTCTAATTTGTCATATGGGTTTCTGTGGGAATGATGGGAAAGAGATGAGGCAGGATAGGCAGAAGAGTGGCAGTTCACATGACAGAGAACCTGTTGAGGAATCAGTATCCGACCAAGACATTGGGTGTGAAGATCTCTGGCTGTTACACCCTTCACTTTATTGACGGCCAGGGTTGGTATCACTGATCTGTATGGCTGTAGTGGAGGGTCATCACCTCATGGGTGTCTCTCCCAAAGATTTGTTCTCTTCCTGCAGAAATGTAATTGGTCGAAGAAGATGACCTTCTCTGATTGAAGAGGATCAGTCTTTTTGGTCAAAGGTATGCAAGCAGCCAGAACCTCAAAATAAGCTCTCAAGATACACTGTATACATGTATGACATTTTCAAAGAATAATCAAAAATATTAGGTAATAAGAAAAAAAGAGGGAAGAGGAAAAAGTAGGCTAAGAATGAAGGTGGAATTCATTTATACTACAAATTTCCTACATGCTAGCCCTTGGTAGCAATGCTCCATAACCTTTAAGGTTTCAGAGGGACTCCACTAGTAACAGTATATTAATGATAAAAGGGGAGGTGCCACACAGGGCTTCCTGGCTTCTGTCTGATTTGAAAGGGTAAATTTTTCACTTGGTTATTTTTTTGTTGAATAATTTTAGCCATCATTCTCTGCCCAAGGAATGACACTAAATGTGTAGCATCCTAAGTTTCACCCCAGGACAATTAAACATTTTATGTTGTTATTCCTCATACTATAGAGTTGGGTGATACGCACACATTCATTAGAAATACTGAAATTAGTCGGGTGTGTCTTTGTTGGCATTTGTGTTTTTTATTCTATTGGACTGTGCTGATGTGTCTGCTTCTATTGGAAGATAAAGCACTTGTATATAGGATTAACTGTTGGTATGCCTATGCCCTCCTTGTCATGGATGGATTTTTTTCTAGTTTGATCATTTGGCCATGCTATAGAAGACGAGGGGTTTAAACTGGGTAGATGAACATTTGTATATTGTCATCCACAACTGGACACTTATCTAAGTGCAGATGTTGGCAAGTCTGAGATGTAATTGAAATTACCATTGTATTTTTGGGCAGGAAGCCTGTAAGAACACTGTTCTAATTACCATCACATATTGGAATTAAACCAATTTGCATTTACCTTTGTACAACTTACATAATTCAGCAGGTTACCTAGGTCCTGGCGGGGGGTGGGAGGGCATCATCCAGGCTCTGTGTATCTACAGGCTAGAGGGTAAAACTCATGTCCGACGAATGTCATGCTAATTAGTATATCTTCTATGGAGTTCACATTTGCCACTCTCCCAGAAATGAGTGTTGATGACAGAGTTCACATGTCCTGTGATGCTTTCCATTTCTTGAAATCACCATTGTCAACAGAATCACTGTTCTTACTGGGCTCTTCGTTGCAGGGGTTCAGTGCCGATCATGTGTATTATTGCTGCCATTTACTGGAAGAACTTGCAGTCATCTTTCTCTCTGTCTTTTTCATTCTTTCTTCCTGGTATTGATCTTGATTTGCTTCAAAAATAGCCTATGTTTTTCTTTGGCTTTCTCCAAAACCAATCTTCTTTTCGTCCTTTAAATGATGGGATGGAGACTTTGCTATTTTTCCTTGATCAGTCATAGAAAACACTTCATACTGTGAGTCTTTAGGTTGGAACACTTCTACAAGTATGTTCCAGGATGTCCTCTAATGTCTGAGATGTCTGTGCTATGTGTGACAAAGGATGATCTATAACACCCAGCTGTATTGTTTGTCAAATGTCCTTTTATCCTTCCAGCTATCCCTGTCAATGGCAGTGATTTCAGACGTTTACATCTTTCAAGGTGCATTCCAGCAATGACAGAGGACTTATGCATTTCTACCATTTTCAGCAGATGTTAGCTGAGCAGAGCAAGTGCATACAGAACACTGAGAACCAATCGTTTGGAGCAAACATTAGTGCTGAAGCATATGCAATGTACCCCTGCCCTTTCTTTTGACACTGATGGGTTTACAGAAGACACCATTTAAGCACTTTGAGGACATGAAGTTAGTTTATTTTTTAAAATAATTTTATTTTTAAGCGGTGTGTATGCAAATGTATAAAGGAGTTGGCATATACATGCATTCCAGTGCCTGCAGAGACCAGAAGAGGATAATAGACTTTCTGTCGTAGCTGGGGTCAGCTGCCCAAAGTGGGTTCTGGGATCAGAACTCAGGTTCTTTGCAAGAGCAGCAAGCACTCTTACCCACTGAACCATCTCTCCAGCCCCCTCACTTTAATTGATTTCTTTCTTTTTAAAGGAAATTTTTCGTTTTTATTTGCATGAGTGTTTTGCCTACATGTATACATGCATTCCAGGTGTGTGGGCCATGGAGGCCAGAATGAATCCTCTAGAAGTGGAGTTGTGGATGCCTATGAACTATCACATGCATTTAGGAAGTGAATGAACTCAGCCCCTCTGCAAAAGTGACAAGCACTCTTAGTCACTGAGCTGTCTTTCCAGACATTTCTAAAGAAATTTTAGGTGGTGTTAATTTTTCAAAAAACGACACTCTACTTAGCTGGCCATAAAAGAGTCTTGTAAGCATTTATTTATGCATCATTAATAGGACTGCTAAAAGAATCTCCTGCTTTTAATCATCAAAGGGACTCTTATAGAATCCACCTAATACTCTCAATTAAGGTAAAGAAAACCCTAGGAAAAACTACAACCAAGTTGCTAGAAAACCAGGCAGGATTCAACGAAGATGAAGAAAATCCGATACCATTCTGTTGAGAATGTGTGCAGAATTTACATTGTGAGTCCAGAGAAAGCAGCTACTGCTAACTCCCTGTGATTTTACAAAAGATGTAGGACAACAGGTGAGCAATTGTCGAGTCTAGGCCCTGAATGGACAGCCTTGAATCCTGTGCTTTGCCCGTTCCTTTTGTTTGTTGTTGTTTGCTCTTTGTCTCTTAGGGACTACTCTCCTTCTATAGCTATGGCTGGTGTAGACTTTTCTACATTGTCAGGCTAGCCAAGTACTTTGATCTAGCCTCCCAAGTGTTAGGATTACAGGCATGAGCCACCACATTCGGCTCCAAGTACTCTTTTCTTTGGTTGTGAGCTGTCTAACTAAACTAGTATGTTTCCAACTCTTGTTTCCCCATGCTTCTCCAAAGAGTACTGATTTAACTTTCTTTAAATACATTCAAGACACTTGTAAAGGCTCTGGATATGAATTACTTTGTCTTATTTATTTATTTTTTCAAGTTGTATAATGCTTCTTCTCTCTTAAAAACTGTCAGTCCTTTTTGGGTTGAACAGTGTTGGGAAAAACAACTATTGCATACTGATTTTTTCCACCTCTTACACTTATTTAGGCTGAGTTTCTATTCTACGGGTTAGAGGTTTAACTATTATTAATTAGTGATTGAAAGTCATTTGCCCCCTTTACATTTTTCTCACTGTCTGCAGAAGAATTTTCACTCTGGTGAGCCTCTGTGGGAGAATATGAATGACTAAATATCAGCAGTGTGCTGCTGCTGTAGTAAACATAGAAGTAGCCATTGGCTTTCACCTGATGGTTCTCTAATCTAATTAGACAGACTGACAACACCCAGAAGGGAAAAGATAAAAGTGCACTTTAGCATACTCAGTTAAAATGGAGGAAGCAGCATATTAAAATAAATTAAACAAATCAACAGAAATCAGTTAACAAAGTACCTTGCAGTTCAGACCTTGTTTATTCTATACTATGGCTCCAGAGGTCACACTGGGTGGGGGGTTTCACATGAACAATTTAGTCCCAAACATGATCTGAATATAATACAGATGTCGGCATTGTACAACAAGTAATCTCTTTGTAGAATTTTCCTAATAAAACCCAAAGACTTCATTCCTTACTCCAACAACTCACCCATGTGTATAGAGGATATTTCCTTCAAATAAAACTGGAAGATATTTTGATTACTAATCAAGTTCATTTGAGGCTAAATACTTCAAGGATGTTTCTCTACGCTACGCTGTCTTAAGAAAACATTACTGGGCTTGAGACCACCTCCAAGGTAATACATCATTCCTTCACTTATTATGTGCAAGCAATTACAGAAGAGTCCCACAGGTCCTCACTTGGAGAAGGTGGTTTGTCTTTAGAAACCTCAGAAGGCTGTCCTGGATTCTTATATTAATATGATTCTTAGCATCATGATGCAGCTCTATTGTAAATGACCATAAGCTTCTTTTTTGTAGAACATTGTTTTGTTTTAATCTCAGTGATCATGTGAAACCCATTTATAATTCTTTGGATAATTTGACTATGTAAATGATATTCAGGTACTTCATAGGCTTTGTGTTCTGTGAAGATTTGAAAAATGTTTTAGTTAATATTTTGCAACAACAAAAGATACCCACTCATTGAAATGGGTCATGTCTGTAGTTCAGAGGTAGAGTGCTTGCCTGTCATACATGAAGCTCTGGCTTGATTTAGCACTGCAAAATAAATAAATACATAATTACTAAATAAATGTGAAATGACTTCTAGATATATTTTCCTATTTCTCCATGAAATCAATAAAGGTTAGACACACAAAAAGTTGGGGCATCTAGTGTAGAAGAATGCTAGGGTGGGGAGGCAGGAGTGGGTGGGGGTGGGGTGGGGGGGAGAGCACCCTCATAGAAGCAGGGTAAGGGAGGATGGGATAGGGGGTTAAAAAACCAACCAACCAAAAACCAAACCAAACCAAACCAAACCAAACCAAACCAAACCAAACCGAACCAAAAAAACCAGTTGGGCATATAGCAAGGGGAAATAACTCAAACTAGTATAAAATATAAATGCAATTTCTTTCTTTTAACTAACTAACATGTTTAGCTATAGATAAAAGAATATTAACAAGGAGGGAGTGGTTATCCTGCTCTGAACAAAGCTTTTCCTAATGTCTTATTTCACTAACAAAACAGCATCGAGTTTGTTACACAGAATTATTACACACATAGGTGTGTGCACACACACAAACTCACCCCTGGTCTTTTTACTTTTTTCTCCTTTCCAACATACACATACAGACATAAAACACACACACACACACACACACACACACACACACACACACATACACAACCTCAAGGAAAAGGAAGAGATAGCAAATGGTAGACTACCTTTCTTCCTATCAACCTCAGAGATGAGGCATTCTTAATCAAATTCCAACATTAAACCCCAAGTTCTGCAGAGATGACTATTCTCCTATATGGCAGCACAGTACAGTGGTCAACAACAGAGTCTCAGACAGTAGAAGTATGACTTTGACTAGTTGTTTAATTTTTCTGAAATTCAGTTCTTTGCAAAGCAATTACACTTAGTGGCCTGACAGGTAATGTAGGATTAAAGTCAGATACTACATCTTAAGGGTTTGACACAACACACTTAAAACTTTCAGTGAACAAATACTGTTATGAGTTAGGCAGCTTATTCTAGTCTAGGGTAGCTCTGTGATGAAGGCATTTTTGATAGTGAACCAAACCTGGTCTCTGCAGAACCTTTTCTTCTATGAGGCTGTTCTCCCAGGAGAACTGTTAGAAACAAGGCTTCTCTTCCTTTGGCAGGTATTCTGTGTCTGAAGCACTTGGCATTCTCTGTGTTGTAGACTTTGATGTATATTCTCATTGTGTTCTTTCATGCCACTCAATTATCAACAGAAAAACTTTGTAGGCTATATGAAATTGAATTCTCTTCATATCCGTATCATTTCTTCTTGAAAATGAATTTTCAAAATGGAATCTTAAAGCATGCACAAAGGAAGCTGTAACTATGGTACTGAGCACTTTTCTCCTTTGATGAGTCAGTATATAGATGATGCATCTTTCAATGTCATCATCATATTCTGTATCAAAGACACTATAGCCTAAGTGGCTGATCAAGAAGAAGCCCAAACAAGCAAATGCAGTTGGCTCTTTCTTTCCTCTCTTGTCTACATAGAAAAGGAAGGAGGGCCATTGTTTCTATACTCTGGACACCCATTCTCTATTTTTCTTTCTCAGCTGATGACTGTCAAAGTTGAAGGCTTCTAGCAGGTACATCCCTGGCTTTCAACCACGTGGCAGCCAAAGAACCCACACACTGAGTGCTGGGATCCCAACTCTGGTTCTGCTGGCCATCTCCATTCTCTCCAGGAACTGAAAACAAGTAGAGCTTCAAGGCACGCGGATCCTTGGCATGGGCTGCAAAGTGGACCAGAATAGATGTGCACGAAGGAGAAAATGGAAATCCATGTGACTTAGCTTCTCTTCTGATTTTTCACATTTTTCCTTTCTTTGTATTTTGTACTGACCCTTTAGTTATTTTTTGACCGCTGTGATCAATATCACTTTAACAACTGCACACTTGCACATGTTGCTCCCTACCTTTTATAGCCCATTCATACTTCTTTGAAAGTTCCTGCAGCAAAGCTCAGTTTTCCTCTTCAATTATTCCCATTTTCAATCTCTGCTGCCACTCAGCCCTGAGGCTTAACAGACTACTTAGGATGTCCCAGGTTCCCCCAGATTTGGAACTTTGTAGGGACCATGATGTTTCAGTCTTATAAGGCGAGTCTACCCTGTGCACATCCTAACCCTGAATAAATGCTCCTCCATGCATGCCTCTGGAACACCTGCATGTCTGTAACTTTCATCCACACACAATACTCATTGTTCCTGGATGACTAACAAATTCTTAATCCCTCTTTAAATCAGCATTGGAGTCACATTTCCGTGAAGTATTTCTTGTCCTCTCTCCAGGACTTCTCTTATGAAAGGAAGGCCCAAACGTGATTTAAGTCTCCTTTCCTTCCTTTTTCTTCATTGGCCACCTCTCTTCTGCCTTGCTTACCAAGGTCTATTTTTTTTCCAACGAACTTAGGGGAGAGAGGCATACTCTAAGCAGGCTGCAATTACATTCTTTTTCTATGTTGGTTATGGCCATATATGGTGAACAGTGACTGGACATAGAAGTAACTCAGTAGCCAGATCTTTCTGGGATGGATTTGTGTGCTCATCCTTGGCTCACTGCCCTATTTGGCTCACTTGACCTCTTGCCCCCTGTCAGTTCTTGCCATGTTGGGGCACTGCCCAGTCTGTTGTGGCTGGGCTTTTCTTGCCCAGCAGGCAGCTCTCAAATGGTATGTGGAAGACAGCTGGCATACGTCAGGCACTGTTGCCCATGGTCACCTCAGCTAGAGAAACACCACAGAGCCTTACCATGCCCAGTCCTAGGCAGCGGCTGCTCTGTTGCCATTCCTTCTCTCCCACCATCATGCCATCTTCCACTTTTTACCCAAGCACACTGACAAGGAAATCAAGTCCCCTGTCTAAGCACTTGTCCAATTTGGAAATCAAATGTTCATGTCTCCTTGCAGGCAATAGAGATTTAATGAGTTGCTTGAATAGAGATGAGAGATGGGAAATGTCCCCCCCCCCCGCCTCCTCTTTTCCCTAGATTGCTATATTCCAGTCAACACACACACTGCACTCCACACAAAGAAAACTATCCTCAAGATTTTCTTCTCTCTTCTCCATCATGTAGAGACTAGGGTAGGGGTAAGAATGTGTGTGTGTGCTGTGATCTCCCTTTTATTAAGTCCTAAGGAAAATCTGTGGGCCACAGAGAAGCACCAGACGAAATGTGTCCCCCCCCCCCCATTCATTATAAGGTTTGCTGAGTTAGCAGGTGAGGTATGGATTTACCTATTTTGAATGGTTAGCAGGAGTAGGATCCTGGTGTCCTGAGGTGCTAGGGGTGGGATTACAAGGCAGAACAAAATTAGTCAGAGATGCAATTCAGAGCTTCTTACTCAGGGTTTAGGGCTGTCTGTATGTAACTTCTGTTTGTCTCAGTAAGGCATGCATTTTTTTGTACCATTAATTAATCTTGTTGCTTCTGACTTCAATAAGAGACAAGGAGAATCACCGTGGAAAACCCGTTTCGTCTTCTTTAGCATTTGAATAGGTGAGGAAATGTTCTGTCTGCCAGCAGAGCTGTGCCTCCTGCTCTGTGTAAACTCACTGTCAGGAGTCCAAGGAGCTGCCTCTACTTGCCTCTGGGCAAAATGTCTCCTTTTCACAGAAAAAATGTCAACTTTTCTTTAGGAAATGGCAGGTAGTTATTAATTTTTTATTTCTAAAGATGAAATGACCTTTGCATTTTGCTAACGACAACAAGAAGAAACCAAATCAAACTGAAAGAAAACCTCTCAGATGAAAAGCAAGTGAAACAACACCGTGTCTGCTAGCTTGTACTTGACGGGTCTATTTTGTAAGTTCTTACATTACACTTGTCATCAGTGAAGTTACCTTAGGCAACTGTCTGTGACCGAAGCATCCTGGCATCTTGTTTCCTAGGACTTTTCATAAGCACAAAGGTGGATACTTGTGTCTAAGCTCCCAGTTCCAACACAGACACATGCATAGACCCACACAAACATATACAGAAACACACACACACACACACACACAGAAACACACACAGAGAAATAAACACACACAGGTACACACACACACAGAGACCCAGACATACACATACAGACACACACACAGATACACACAGAGAGACATAAACACATACATAGATACACACATACAGACACACAAGACACATATACACATATATACACACACACAAACACAGAGAAACACACACAGATATGCACAGAGCGACATAAACACACACAGAGATACACACACAGAGAGACACAGACACACACATACAGACACACAAGACACACACACACACACACACACACACACACGCTCAATGCTTTGACATGTCAGAGCCTTTAAGTCCCAAGAGCTTAAATTCATTATCTTATAAGAGTTCATGAGCAACTCTTCTGAAAACTGCTAGACCTGTTACATAGTTTGCTTAACATGCTGCTTAAAAGTTGACTATTTCCTATTCCATTTGGAGATCTGGTATCAAAACTTTTTTTCATGCTGAGTATTTTCATTCTATCATGAAGACACAGGAGAGAACACTACCAGTGTTCTTTTTCTTCTCTAGTCATGTGAGGATGCAGTAAGGGAAGACTTGTGGAGGAGGAAGGGCCCCACAGATGATGATGATGATGATGTAGAGAAAGAGTGATGTCATTCATCTTGGTCTCTGGAACTGATATCCAATCTTGTTGGTGACTCAGACACAGGGTAGATTTCCCTCTTTTCTGGCACTAGCTCTTGACACTAACTCAAAATCCACCTTCACAGAACTGAATTTTCTAACAAAGTGGCAAATTACACGATGACACTTGAAATTTGTCGTGTGTGCTCTTGTCACTTCCTGCGACTCCTCAGTTGGGCCATAAGAGAGGTACATTAATTACCTTGGGTGTAGGAATACTGTTTCTGCAGTTGCAGCACTTTGGATACTTGCAGACTACAGTGTACTTTTATCTCTAATTTCACTGGCAGCTAGGGAAAACCCAGCAGAATCACACTTACAAAGGGCCACATGGTAATTTATCTCCTATTGACTTCAGCAGTGTCTTCCCATTGAGAACACTAAGAGATTTAGAATTGTGAACTAAGACCCAAGATTTAGCTGGAAAAAAAGAAAGACATGGTCCTTTGTTCTTCTTGCTTATGCAGATTGTGTCTTTGCATGGCAATGTATATTTGGGCCTTGTGCCTATCTGTAAAGCTATATGTCAACACCCTCTGTAGGTATCTAATACAGGGAATATTATCTCTCTTAATAGAAATAATTATCTTACTCATGGATTTCCAAACCATCCTTGGCGTTTTTTATTTCTTCTGACTCAAGCTGACTCCTTTTATGTTTGGAGTGGGTTTTCATATGAGAAACAAGATTAGAGTCTGACTTTCTAAGTTTGTCTGGAGATAGAGATTAGAATCCCATGACTTATTTAATTGGTGACCAGCACAATTGTCAGTGGTACATGCATAAGAGAGGAGAAATGTCCCTATGTTTCTATTATCCAGCCAGTAGAATAAATTTTATCAAGTTCTCCACCACAGTTTTAAACTTCCTAGTACCATCCTTAAGTCTAAAGCACTTGCAGAAGCAAGCACACATTGAAATGCTCAGAGTGGAACTATTTTTCTTCTAGGATTCAAAGATTGAATATTGGATGTTCTCAGATCCTGTCACAGATTAACCAACCTCAGAAATTCAAATTTGCTCAACGTTTGAAAGACCATCTGGTCACTATGGCTCTCATCTTTATGTCTCACGGCACTTCCAAGAGCTTTAAACTAAAAACTCATCTGTTGAGATGTTTCTGTAAATGACAATAAGAGAAACTTAAACCTTCCTTTAAAGGGTCCATGAACAGTAATGTGTGATTATTAGAGTCAATCTTATGCTTCCATGGCCTTTCTTAGAAAATCAGATTTGCAGAGATAGACTCATTTATCTGTTCAACCAACACGTTCAATTTGGCCATACACACATGTTTGGGGAACTACTCTTTGAAGATTTGATTGATTCAAATAAGACATTGCTGATGCCTGGGGGCTCTCATAGTTATGAGGGGAGTGGAAATGAAGTGAGAGCTTTCAGTTCAGTTGGGGGAGAGGTGAAGAGAAGCACCTTCTATAAAGAACAGACAAACGCCTAGCGCATGTGAGGCTCAACTCCACCAGTCCAGGAGAGGGTAGGAAGACGTGAATGAGTTTGACACTGTCTGTAAAGATTTATTTAGCACTCTTGCCTCAATTTGCATCAATATATATATAAAGAATTGGTGATTCTGAACCTAGACCTAAAGAAAGTAAATAGGAAAAATAATGAAATGTATTAGGGTAATATTGACTATCTTAAATTCAATAATACACCACAGTTAACCATCTTCTCCAAGAAATAAATATGAAAAGATAACGTTAATTCTAAAATATCCAGGCTATGTTCTATTAAATATAAAAATATAAGCTTTTATATTTTTTTAAAATGTTATTTTTTATACCCAGAAATGTAACAGTAATATAACCTCCTTGGGGCTATAAAGCACAGCACTGTTCTGAGTTATGCTCCTGGGCTGAATTGCTGCTCCGCCTGCTTTCTGTTTTAGGTGCTAGTGGGGGCCAAGAGAACATCCATTACAAATTAATAGGAAGGGTTTATGCAGAATAATTTAAAATTAATAGCAAGAAGAGTACATTTCAATGCACCAATTTTCCTGAATTTAATAGGTAAAATTCTCATAGATATATTGTAATCACTATAGGATTTTTTCTAATGGATATATGTCATGAGGAAAACATATACAAGGTAGCTATATCTGTACTAAAATGGCAATCAAGTCCCTGGTGCCAGAAAGTAAAAGTCAGGATGTGTGTATGTTGTCCCCTCTGAAGCAAGCTTTTATCCAGTTTTTAAATGAAGAGTGCATAAGAAACAGCAAAAGTAAAAAGAAAAAGATATAAATGAGCTAAAGAGCAGGTGTCACAGCAGCACTTGGATGACAGGGAATCTTTTTAAAACTTAGATGAGTTACTGAGGAAGCCCAGGATGATTTAGGAATTGGTGCACATCTATTAAAACATCCTCTCAAATGGTTCAGTTTGCAGCTGAAATTAAGTGTGTTGTCGATTGTGATATCTGTATCACTTATTTATTATCCCCAAAGGAGCATAGTAGACAGAAAGCATTCAATGTGGCTCTTGCCTAAGAGTGACTAAGTGACTTGTTATCGATCTGAAGGACATCACTACAGTGGGCACAGGAGGTACGTGGGGAGAATCAAGAGTAAATATATCAACAGGCTAAACAAGCCCAGCCTATTTCCTCTCTTCTGCAGATACTCTTATTGGTCACCAGGATGAAAATTCAATACCATCTTCAGTGTTTATAGAGACCAAAACTGTCTAAACCTGCAAAAGATATTACGTCATGTGGGGCAGTGGACCATAAGAGGTAGCCTGGTCTTTGGTTGAGCTAAAGGCTTTGAAGCCCCAGAGACTCTGAAGGGATGGTAGGAGCTTCACCTGCTCCCAGCACCAGGCCCCTGTCACGTAGCTGCAGCCCCCGATAGATTTGTGGCTATCAGTCACTTAAGTGCTACGCCCCAAGCCCTTCTGCATACAGATGAGGCATCCCTAACATCTCAGACCAAAACAATAAAGAGATGTGACCTGTGGTCACATAGGCTCAAGTCAGAGGTCTCCAA